>APFE030438121.1:0-17986 GCA_000404065.3 Pinus taeda | reverse complement strand
TACCAAGCCCAGAGGAGATTTGAGATAGCTGCAAATCTCTCCTCCCTAGACAATAATGCCTTCAGGCAAATGCACAAATAAAAACAACTAGATAACAAATGTAAAATCAAATGAATGATAACATCAAACGACACAGGTATACCTGATGTACCAAAGCATGCGCCACAAAAGAAGCCAGTAACCCCAAAGACTTTTATTTATTTATGTGAAAGCTGAGTACAAAATCCGGCAGAGTCTCCGCCAGCCCAATAGCTCGTCCTATGATTGTACAATAAGAGCCCAAGGCTCATATAAATAGGAAAATGGGAGATGATCCCAAAGCAAATTCCAATGACAAGTGTAGCAAGTGACAATCCCAATGTAAAACAAATTTGTACAAGTGGCTTAGAGGACTGTCCATGTGTGAAGATAACTGTTGTTGCTTAGCTGCCTCTAAACTGATTGACTTCTCAATAAAAAATTGAAGGCAATGACACCATGCAAACAAAACTTCAATGCTGCCCTCAGAACTGCGTATTGACTGCGGTTGGAAAATGGACATGTGGCTATGCGTATACGCTGACCTCGGCTGCCTTTGTGAACCGCTCTGACTGCCAACGAAACTGCTGGATGACCTTCGTTAAACTGTTGTTGGTTGGTTGTGGACTGCTGTGACTACATGCGTTAACTGCCCACGTAGTTTGGCTGTTGTATGACTGTTTAATATGCTGATACGTATGGTGTGCTGCCCACGTAATTTGTTGCTTGACTCACGTTAAATACTGTCCAGATCTGCGTGGAAGTGCTCTTTGACATATCTGCTGTAGCTGTCCACGTTAATTACTGTTTAACTGCTGACCTGCGTTAAATACTGCCCACGTTACATACCTTTTGACTTGGCCCACGTTACTAGTGTTCATTTGGGGTAGCATCGAATGTGCTCTAGCCATGAAAATTCGTGGAGAGGATAAAGCACATGAGATCTCCAAGACCCAGAAATGGTTTGGGAAAATTCTACCCAGTTAAGGAAATATTAAAATAATTGATATTTTTAATGGAGTTCCTAAGTCTAAACTTAGGAAAAATAAAATATTAATGGGTATTAACATAAAACTGAGTTAGAAGGTTCTAAAGGACATGGATCAAGCCAAATCTAATCTTAGTTGTTGATTAGAGATGTAATCTCAGTCGTTGAAGACTCAACAAAAACAGTATAAGAGGAGGCTTGAAGGTCAGTTGGAGAAAACACCAAAGTGATCAGTCATTCGATTTTCTAGAGTGGGGTTTGCTAAGAGAAATCGAATCAGTGATCAGTTACAACGAGGGGCAGTGAGTACAAGGCAGAGAGGCAAAGATAATGCCGAGAGACCAGCACAGAAGCAGAGAGGCAGACGCAGAGCTAGAGGAAGGCACATAGAGGCCAAATGTGACTTCACAGAGGCCAGAGGGCTAGCATCATCCACGCAGAGGCTGCAGGATTGACGCAGAGAGCCAGAGAGTTGTGCAAAGCCTTAGAGGGCTGATGCAGAGGGTTTCAGGCTGACACAGAGGCCAAGAGGGATAACGCAGTGCTTCAGATTGTGCTGGAGAGGGTTTTGTGGGGCAAACTTTTAGAATATTTGCTTCAGAAGAGAGGTATTACTGCCAGATTATTTATCTCTATCGGGTGAGCCAGTTTGGCACCCAGTGTACTCAAGAAAAGTTGCTTAATAATAAAACCCTCAGAACTGCTGCACCGGTTTTCCCAAGTTGGATTTTTCCGGGGATGATTGTCCAAAAATAATGGTGTCCCTTGTGTGTTTGTCTATTTCTTTCAGTTGTTGATCTGTAGATGGTTGAGACTGTATTGTGTTTATTTCAGTGTTTATATGGTTAAATAACTTGTTAGTAATTAAACAATTAGGCAAAATAAACTAGAGAATATAGATAAAATTTCTAACGGGTAATACTTAGAAATTTCAACGTAGTATCAGAGCGTTGCAGATCAAAGGAGAGCTAAAGGCGACAGCTGAATCAGAGAATTTGCAGCAGAAACAGCTATCCCGAATGACAGAAGTTGTTCCTAGGTAGAAAGCAGCAGAGGAGGGTTGACGCAGAGGGACTGCATCATTAGTTCGAGCCAAAGAGAGGCCAACGTAGAGGCAGAAGGAGGCAGAAGAGGTTCACGAAGAGCCACGCAGAGACTGGGAGGGTTGACGCAGTTGGCCAAGGGAGAAAATCAGCCTTCCCAGAATTACGCAGAGCCTAGAGGCTCAATCCTTCAGTTGCTTGGGCATAGGAAGCTGTGGGCAGATTGCGAGGAGTGAATTTGGTGGGGTGTTGTTGCTGCCGAGACAAAACAGTACCTAACGGGGCAAAACCAAGGTAGAGGGAATCGATACCTAGGTGGATTTCTAGGCAAGAAATCCAGATCAATGTTGCAGCTGCATAGGAGATCGAAGAGGTGCGATTCGACAGTTGGCAAGAGGATTTCCAAGAGGGAAATCGAGACTCAGAGGAAGTCTAGAAAAGAACTTCTAGGAGGGAAGTAGAGATTCAGAGGGAGTCGAAGAGAGAACTTCTAGGAGGGAAGTAGGGACTCAAAGGAGTCGAGAAAGAAGAGAAGAGAGATGGCCATGAATGGACTAAGGGATCAGGACAAACTAGACGAGGCGTCCAACTTTGTCATTTGGAAGGCCAAGATCCTATCTGTTCTAGATAGACATCACATCAAAGCCTTTGCCTTAAGAACCTTGGCTATCCCAGTCGACCCAACTGACAATGAAAGGTATGAGGATGCAATGCCCAAGGCAAAATGCATAATCCTTGATGGGGTCAAGAATCATGTGGTCCAGTAAAATGCCGAGAAGGAAATGGTAAAGGAAATGTGGGATACCTTGAAGACATTGTATCAAGTCACTTCCATGCAGAGGAAGACACTACTCGAGAATCAGCTGCGGTCGTACTAGATGCAGAAGGGGGAGCAGATAGATCACTTCCTTGGCAGGTTGTAGGAGATTCGAGACCAACAAACTTCCATAGGGGCCACGCTGGATCAAGGGTTAATGGTGTGGACCACCATGAATGCAGCCTCCGAGGAGTGGGAGACATTTGTCCAAATCATTTTGGGCAGAGCGACTCTTCCAGGATGGGAAGAATTATGGGCAGCTCTTCACCTAGAAGAGATCAAACGACTGACCAAGACGGGAAATAGCAGCAAAGGAGCCCGGGTCAAGAAAGAGGAAGAAGAGGATGCAGCTCTGGCATCTGCGGGGAAGAAGGAGAAGAGGAAGAAAAAGGACCTCTCCAAGATACAATGCTTCAATTGTGGGGAACTGGGGCCTTATGCGAACCAACAAAGGCAGAAAAGGAGGTAGAAGATGATGACGATTGTGCCATGAGTGCTCATGTACCTCTAGGGAAGAGGTGGGGAGATATCGAGTTGTAGTTAGGAAGACTACAAGTGATGAGGGGCGGGATCCTTGAAGTACCAAAACTCTTGGATCATACCTCGCTACGAGAGCCCCGAAGTGACAGTAGCAGGATGGCGGATTTCCGTAGACGCGAATGTGGATGAAGCGACAGAGAATGATAGAAGTGCAGTAGTCCGAGAAAGCATAGAGTGGGTTGTAGCAATGCGAGAGGCAAGGAGGAGGTTGCAGCAGTGCAGGATGGCACAGAAAGGTTTGCAGCGTTGTGAGAGGCACAGAGTTGTTGCAGCAGCACAGAGGCAGCAGAGGGAGAACAGTATATGTTGGAATTTCTAAGTTTAACTCATTAGAAATTCTTCCTGTACTATCTGGTTTATCTCTTTCTACTTGTTTAATTACTTAACAAGTTATTTACCATGTAAATACTGAAAATAAACACAAGTAAAATATCAACATCTATAGATCATCAACTAAAAGAAAACAAGCACACAAGTGACACCGTTATTTTTGGACCAATGTCCCCGGAAAAACCCAATGCAGGAAAACCGGTGCAGCTATTCAGAGGGTTTTATTAGTATGCAGTTATCATAATACAACCATGGTGCCAGAAATGGCTCACCCAATAGAGAATGCCCTCAGCAGTAGTACCTCTCCTCGGAGACAGATATTCCAACTGAATAATCACTGGATGAACGATCCCACAGCAACAATCGCAGCTCCCACTACTCTGCGTCACTCTGATAGGGACTGCGTCACCCTACCCGGCTCACCAACACCCAGTCTCTCCCACGAAATCCTTCCAGCGCTGCCTCTTGACCTTGCGTAAGCTCTGCTAGCCTCTGCATCAGCTTCTGGAGCTTATGCGTCATCCCCTAGACCCTCTGCGTCTCACACGCAGGCCTCTCCTAGCTGCCTTTGCGTAGCACACAGTTGCCTCTGCGTCAACCTCTCCAGGCTCTGCGCTATCTCTCTGGTACCAACTTTGCCTCTTGGCTATGTATTCACTGCCCCTCACTGCTAATCACTGATTCTATCTCTCTTAGAAATCCCCGCTCTAGAGAATAGAATGATTGATCACTCTAGTGTGTTCTCCAACTGACCCTCAAGCCTCCTCTTATACTTTTCTTGTTGGTTCATCGATGGCCGAGACTAAATCTCTAATCAACAGTTAAGATTAGATTTGGCTTGATCCATGAATTTTGCAACATTCTAACCCAATTTTATATTAATACCCATTAATATTTTATTTTTCCTAAGTTTAGACTTAGGAACTCCATTAAAAATATTAATTAATTTAATATCTCCCAAACCGGTTAGAATCTGCCCAAACCATTTCTAGGTCTTGGATATTTCATGTGCTTTAGCCTCTCCACCGATTTTCATAGCTAGAGCACATACAATGCTACCCCAAATCAACACTCCCTCTCAACAAGAACTGGGCTCTAATAATACTCCACACCGAGCATCACTCTAATTATCCAGCATCGGTCCCTGTGCTGATGCTAGGCCTCCCCGCCCAACATCCTCTGCACTGTTGCATCCTGTACTGCTGCCAAACTAGCTTACCCACAGAGAGAAAATTTCTCCATCACTTCTCCCAATCCCAGCGTCAATTTGGCTGACCTCTACGTGGCTCCCAGACACTTTGCATCAGCCCTGGGCCTCTCTGCGTCACCCATGCAAACCCTCTAATGACTGTGCAGTTTCCTGCTGCCTCTGCGTTTGCCTCTCCTGCCTCAGCGCTGGTCTCCAGTGCCTGATCCTGTCTCTCTGTTTTGTACTTGCTGCCTCCTGAATGCTCACCAGACCACTAGTTCGAATTTCTCAGCTACCCCCGCTCCAGAAATTGAACTGACTGGTCTCCCTCAGTGTGTCCTCCAAGTGACCCTCAAGCCTCCTCTTATACTTTTCTCGTTGACAAATCAACGGCCAAGATTAAGTCCCTAATCAATGGCTAAGATTAACTCTGGCTTGATCCATGACTTTTGGACCCTTCTAACACAGTTTTATATTAATTTACATTAATATTTTATTTTTCCTAAGTTTAGACTTAGGGACTCCATTAAAAATATTAATTATTTTAATATCTCCCAAACTGTTTAAAATGCCCAAACCATTTTTGGGTATTGGAGATCTCATGTACTTTAGCCTCTCCACCAATTTTCGTGACTAGAGCACATCCGATGCTACCCCAAATCAACATCTCTATGTTTGGTTGTCTCTTTATGATCCTATGGTTGTTACAGTTGAGATTCTCTATATATAATTGCTTAATGATATAATTGACATAAGATAACTTGAGTGTAAATCATTGGAAATAATTTTCAGATTAGAAAATCAGTTTCTATTATAAGAAAATTCAACATGGTATTAGATCCTCGGTAAAAGAGCAGCCACTTTAGAATCTTGAAGAAGCCAAGTTTTGATGAGAAAAACAAACCCTAGAAAGAGGGACTAACCAAAGTCTACCAAAAGTTTTGAAGGACAACAAGGTGGAAAAGGACAAGTATAGGTTATAGGTAGGGCCTCAGAGAATCATCCAATGTTGCAGATAAGTAAGTCACAATGCCTCTGCAAAGAGGCCTCAAATATCAGATTTATGCAACAGGCCGAGTGAAGCAAGACATCAAGTCGAGGGATGAATGACGAAAGACTAATAAAGGGTTGAATGATCTAATGCATTGAATACATGAAGAATGAGTTGATTAGAATATAAATTTCCTACAGATTGTGGAACATTAGAGAAATCCAAGTGGAAAATTGAGCTATTTTGTAGATATTCATGTATTCTTAAAGAATTTGATTAAGAAATGGCACAATACCTAGCATATCATTTTGAGATAATAGGATCAAATGCTTGCTTGAGGAAAGATATCACTGACCCACTCTGAGAAAAGAAGTTGACATGCGATCTAGAAAGCACATAAATCAATCTTTGTGATTGTGGATCATTTTTTAAGATGGCACATTTCTTCAATAATAGGCTTCTAACAGGCCGAGAATGGGAAATACATATTTAAGGATGATTTCAAGAGTCAGGGAGGCAGAGAGGCCTCAGTTCTGTACCAAGAGGACCGAAGGACCTTAGTCAGAGATTAGGAAGGCTGAGAGGCTTCAATGAGTTAACAAAGGAAACCGAGAAGCCTGTGAAGGGACCAGCAAAAGTAAAGAGTCCAACGAAGTCACCAAAAAGAACTTCCCTTATAAGTCAAGGATGCAATTTGACTAATACCTTGAAAGCAAAGGTGCCATTACTTGCCAGAATATCTAATATTCTAACTAGAGAAATACAGTGTATATCAAAACATAAACTAAGCTACAGCCAATAAATATAGCATGCAAATCTGAAAATTCCACACCATACAAATGCAATCAGAACATCATAGAGCAGAAATACTGATTCTGAGCCATTTTATTATAAATTGCAGAGATAATCTGTGTGCAAAAAGTGAGGAATGAGTGCACCTGGGCTTGCTACAGTAGGCATGCAAAACCCAGGTGAAATAGAGAATTTCCCCACGTTGAAATTAGCTCAAACTGCTCAATGCACTGTCCAGAAAAACCTATTGCGCTGGAGGCAAATAATGATTTAACCCTTCAGAACTGCTCCAAAAATTATGCAAAATTATATGTATGCTCCTTAGCACCCAACCATCCAGACCCAGAAATCTTTTTATCTGATTCTGATTGTCCAGAAATACCCAAATTTAGTGTGAATTCCTCCAACTGTTGGCCCAGCATCCAACCCAGAAATACTGTTGTAGTTCTGCTCCAAATCCTCCCTCAATTGGTTGGAAATTCTCTGCAAAATTATCTCTGCAATATGAGTGAAATTTCTGCCCCAATCTATCTCAAAATCCTTGCTCAATTCTTGTGCTGCAAATGTGCCCAAAAAGGTCCTTGTGCAGGCCCTAGAAATGACAAATTTGGCTCTCACAAAAGCAGCAATCCCCAGCTCTACAAATCACCCAAGTGACTCACTCTCCCTCAAGGAAGATATGCAAATTCTTCAAGTGTTGGTCCCCTGGAATCCCTTCTTCCAAGCTCTACAAATTTCTGCCTTTGCGTCCTCCAGGAAACACGCACTGGCTGAAGCAAGTGATGGAATGCCTCACAACAACTTTAAATCGATCCTCCAGTCAACTCCAATTTCTCTCCTAGGGTGACGCTCTCAGTTCACTGAAACAGCGTTGGGATTTTTCGCTTGGAAATCTCTGTGCTAAGCAGCAGTAGTTGACTTGGCTAAACTGCTCAAGCAAACTCTAAGTCTGAAAATGCACAATCCAGGACCGCAAAAATGAGTTCTCCTCTCCTATTTATAATTGTTTCCCTTCTCCTCCTTGTGGGCCCACTAGTTTGAACTCCCTTTTTTGCCTCCATTCTCTTGTGATTCGAATTTCTCCAAGGGGTTCGATTTCCCTTTTGAGTGGCCCCCACAACCCACCAGCATTTTAATTTTTCCATTTCTCTTACGTTGGTCTTCTCTATTAGAATAATACTATTTAGTGTTTAATGCTCATTCTTATTAGCTGTTGCTATTTTTATCATTTTAGCAGTTTCTTAGATGAAACTGGTTGTTTCTATTTCCTAATAGAAACTTGATGTTTCTATTACTGTAAATATCTTTGTATTACTTATTGAGCTACATTTTGCTCATGTAAAATAATTCAATTCAAAAATTGATTATGGTATCAGAGCACGGGTATTTTATTCGAAATAATTTTTCATTCGTGTGAAAAATTTTGTGCTTCATTTCGAAATTGCTCTCTAGGTTTTGAATCTGTTGTTTGAGTTGTTCTTCGGTGGTTTTGTGAGGGTTTCTGGTGTCATCCAAGAGATTTGAAACACTTCCCTCATACTTCGTGCTGGATCGGACATTGTTTGACCGCTGTTCAATTTTTTTTTACCGTGTGGATTTTTTGTTTGACCTACTCGATTCCACATTCTACTATGGCCAGAAGTTACGTCACCTCTGCAATCGACAAAGACCGCTCTTTACTGCCGCATCCAATCCTGGATCTGCACCACGAGATTGACATTTTTTTTGCGGCAAAAGCCGAGACTGCCAGCATTTCGTTGCTTCCTCCAGGCTAACTGAAAGCGTGGCGTAAAACTGTTGGCATACAAAAACAATACAGTCTGTCTCGCCGCCAAATTTCCGTCGTCGTTCACCAAGCAGTCTTGGTATGCTAGAAGCCGACGTGAAGGAGCCGCACCTGATACGCATGTGTTTATCATTTCAGGCATACCGTCTGTGAATGTGTAAATAAAGGCGTCAACATTCATCCGGCTAAGCATTGCACCACGACAATCCACATCACACTAACTGCAACGTAGTTGATGATTCGAAGGAGCAGATTGCAACAACAGTGGGAGGCACAGCAGGTCCCTGTTTCGAATTTCTTTTTTCTCGCTGTCGACTGTCGTAGCAGAATTATTGTGGCAGCGTTCTCAACGGGTCCCTTTGGGGGAGGACTGATTGTGTGTTCGATTCCCGGGGGTGGGAAGCTGCGATACCGGTGACTATGGAGGAAATCTGCAGTGCAATAATTATAGTGGAAATATAGCTGCAATCACAAAAGTGGAGTTCGAACTTCTGGGAGGAACAGCGAAGCCGGACATATTTGACTTTACGCTGGAGAGCGGTTACTGTCTTCCAATGTGTGTGGGCTACTTATTTTTAGGCACAGTCTGGTATGTTATATAGCTTCTCTTTTTTGCATAAAGAAGTAATTATGGAGACCACGAATCACTGGTAACCTGCCCGTATAAATTCATCAATATATATATTTTCTTTTAATTCTTCATAAAACACAGATTTTTTTCTGTTTCTGGGCATACAAATATTCTCCAAGTTTCTTCCTGCCTAAGCCTCTCAATGCGATTTCTACATTAAAATTTCAGCAGATCTGCATTAAAATTTGTGCCAGATTTCTTTGGTGTTTTCTGTGTCTTGGGAAAAGTACAGATGGCTTCACTAACCAATCTGATGTTGGAAGGCAATCAACGCTTTAATGGCACCAATTATAACATCTGGAAACAGAGAATGTTGACCATTTTTTAGTATAGGCGTCTAGACCAGCTTGTTTTGGCCAAAGAGCTCCGTCCTGGTACAGCTGGTACCGATCAAGATAAGTTTGATGATCGAAATCGAGAGGTTGTTATGCTTCTCAAACTTTCTATCACTGATGATCAGTTACCGCAGATTCCTTCCGGCAAAATAGCTGCTGAAGTTTGGCAACATCTTAAGGGATTGCACGAGACATCCGACAAGAGCAGAGCTTTCTTTCTCAAGAATCAGTTGTTCTCCATCATGATGGACGAACATATGTCTTTACAGGAACATCTTAACAGGATTAAAGACATTCGAGATCAGCTCGAAGCCATTGGTCAGACCATGGAGGAAGAAGATATGGTAGTCATCACTCTAAAAAGTCTACCGAAATCTTATGATCACTTCATAGAAACACTCAACATTACCACCACAAATGTTGATCTGAAGTTTCCAGAGTTATGCACCAAACTCCTGCAGCAGGATCGTTGGAAACTGCAGTTTGGTAGTGGTGCTTCATCAGTGTCCTCGGAAAATGCTTTTGCTGCCAAATATCAGTCCTCTCAGTCCTTTCAGCAGAAAGGTTCTCCTCAGCCTTTTGATCCTGCTAGGAAGCAAAGTGTGCAGTGTAATTACTGTCACAAGTTCGGCCACATGAAGAAAGATTGCGGACAGAGGATTTCTTCTGAACAAAAGAAACAGGGAGGGCCCCATTAGACAGCAAATGTTGCAGAACATTCCGAGCAGGCAGAATCTGCTTTTTACGCCTTTATGGCTAAAAGGTCTTCAGATCATGCCCCGTCTTCTGCCTGGTACATTGACTCTGGTGCATCACGCCATTTCTCTCACAGGCATGACTGGTTTATTGACTTCTCACCTTTCAGTGATTCTGTGGTATTTGGCGGAGGTGAAAAGTACACAGTGGTTGGCAGAGGTACAGTTCAGATCCAGTCTGGTGGGCGCACACTTATCTTCCTGAATGTGTACTATGTTCCTGGTATGGAAATTAATCTGTTGTCTGTCAGCCAAATTATGAGGAACTCTCCTCAGCTTGACGTAGTGTTCAATGCACACAAGTGCTCTATTATCGACAGGGAGACTAGTCTTATGGTTGTTGTTGGGCTAGAGGATCATGGTCTACACAGGCTTCTTGACACTGGTGATTCTCCAGAAGTGGCTCTAGCAGCTCGTGTTTCTCCCATCAGCACTCGGTGGCATCAGCGATATGGGCATCTGAACATGCAGTATCTCTCTCAACTCTCTCGGGAGGGACTTGTGTCAGGGTTACCTGATATTCAGACTCAGCAGTTGGGAGTATACGGCGCCTGTCAAGCTGGCAAGCAACATTGGTCTTCATTCAAGGATGGAGAATCTTGGCGCACATCTAAGGTACTCCAGTTAATTCATGCTGATATTTGTGGTCCTATGAATACATCTTCTATTACTGGTTGCAAATATTTTTTGCTTATTATAGATGATCTCAGTAGAAAGATGTGGGTGTATTTTCTAAAATATAAATCTGATGCACTTAGTACCTTTCATAAGTTTAAAACCTTAGTTGAAAAAGATTCTGGCTGTAATATCATGACTCCTAGGACAGATAACAGGGGGGAATTTTGTTCTTCTGCTTTTTCCAACTTTTGTGATACTCATGGCATCAAACACCAGTTAACTACACCCTACACTCCTCAACAGAACAATGTTGTCGAACGCCGCAACCGTACGGTTGTTGAAATGGCTCGTGCCATGTTACAACACATGAGTGTTCCGAACAATCTCTGGGCTGAAGCAGTGTTCACTGCTGTCTATCTTCTTAACCGATCACCTACTCAGGCTGTTAAGAGGAAGACTCCCGAAGAGGTTTGGTTTGACCGTAAGCCTAAGATCAGTCACCTCAAAGTATTTGGCTCAATTTCATATGTTTGGATTCCATCTGCTAAGCGCTCTAAGTTGGATTCTAAAAGCCAGAAACTCATGATGACAGGGTACAGTGATCATCACAAGGCCTATAGGCTAATAGATATAGCCACTGGTCGTCTTAGCTTCAGTCGGGATGTAGTATTTGATGAAGACAGAGGATTCTTTCAGTCTTCTCCTTCTGAGCAGTGTTCTGAGGATCAACGTCACAGTGTTCTTCCGGTAGGTCCACCTGATGGGAGGGATGATGCAACATCAATATTTGATAATACACTACCTGAGCTTTCTCCAGAAAATAACCCTCCTCTTGCTGCTCCTATTGTTCTTGAGCCTTTTCCACCTCCTCCTGATATTGGTTCCTCTACTCTTCGGCCTAAATGGTGGGCTAAAACCATTGGTGATCTCCAGGATAATGAGCTCCTTGAATGAAGAACTTCTAGACATAAGAGCAAACAACAGTCTACAGTAAATTTTGCTCTTATGGCTAACCTACACAGTATTTTTGAGCCTCAAACGTATTCAGAGGCTAAGGGTACATCTGAGTGGGAACAGGCTATGGAAGCTGAATTCCAGAGTCTTCAGAAGAATCAAACGTGGACCCTTTATGATCTTCCTACAGGGAAAAAGCCCATCAGCTTCAAATGGGTGTATAAAGTGAAATACAAAGCTGACGGAACCCTAGACAAGTATAAAGCTCGTCTTGTTGCTCGAGGGTTCTCACAGAAGGAAGGCATCAACTATGAAGAGACCTTTGCTCCTACAGCCAAGATGAGTACCATACGGCTTGCCCTTGTCCTAGCAGCTCAGCTCAATTGGAAAGTTCATCAGATGGATGTAAAGAGTGCTTTCCTAAATGGTGACTTACAGGAAGAAGTCTACATGACGCAACCTCCAGGATTCAAGGTTGTCGGTCAAGAACAGAAAGTGTGTAGATTAGTTAAAGCACTCTATGGATTGAAACAAGCTCCTCGGGTTTGGTACATGAAAATTGATCAGTATCTGACAGATCATGGCTTTCAGCGAAGCCCATCTGATGCAAACCTGTATATCAAGCATACTGGTGATGATATTTTGTTTGTGGTTGTCTATGTGGATGACCTTATCATTACTGGCAGCTCTAAACATTTGATCCATGGGATCAAACAAGACTTATGCAGCACCTTTGATATGACAGACTTGGGAATTCTTCATTACTGTCTGGGGGTTGAAGTCTGGCAGACTAAGAACAACATCTATCTCTCTCAGTCCAAGTATGCCAAAAATCTTGTGGACAGGTTCAGAATGCAGGATTGCAAACCGGCCACGACTCCTATGGAACCAAGGCTCAACTTTCAGCTCAGTCATCCTCCCCCCTTGTGGATGAAACTTTATTCAGGCAATTAGTGGGCAGCCTCATCTACCTTACTGCCACTAGACCTGACATCAGTCTTGCAATGAGCTACATTTCCCGCTTCATGTCAGCTCCTAAGGCTGATCATTGGATAGCAGCAAAGCGTGTGCTACGATATGTGCGCGGCACTCCTGATCACGGACTCCTATACACTCGAAGTTCCGATCCTATACTCAGTGGTTACTCAGATTCTAACTGGGCCGGTTCGGTTGATGACCGAAAATCTACAGCTGGGTATGTGTTTAGTCTAGGATCTGGTGATGTCACCTGGACTAGTAAGAAGCAGCAGGCAGTGGCTCTCTCCTCAACAGAAGCAGAGTATCGGGGAGCAGTTAAGGCATCTTGTGAGGCAATTTGGCTTCGACGTATGCTTGCGGATATGCATGTTTCCCAGACAAGTCCTACTCCCTTGTTTTGTGATAATCAGGGAGTGCTCAAACTTGCCAAGAATCCAGTCTTTCATGAACGAACAAAGCATGTGGAAACCCATTGCCACTACATTCGCCAGCTTGTTGAAGACGGATCTATTCAGTTGCAATATGTTCCCACAACAGAGCAGCCCGCAAACATCTTCACCAAGCCTCTTGGTCCTGATAAGTTTGTAAAATTCAAAGGGTCTATTGGTGTTGTAAATAGATTGAGCATTAAGGGAGAGTATTAGAATAATACTATTTAGTGTTTAATGCTCATTCTTATTAGTTGTTGCTATTTTTATCATTTTAGCAGTTTCTTAGATGAAACTGGTTGTTTCTATTTCCTAATAGAAACTTGATGTTTCTATTACTGTAAATATCTCTGTATTACTTATTGAGCTACATTTTGCTCATGTAAATTAATTCAATTCATTAATTGATTATTCTCTCCCTTTGAAAAATTTTATTTATGCTTCCATACCCCTTTTTCCTAAGTTCAATCGCCAAAATATTTATCAACCACCAAAATTGCAAAATTATGAATTCTCCTTAGCAGAATTATTTGTTGGGGACATGACCGAATAGGTTGAAAGATTGTTTGATTCAAGAAACCAAAGTGAGCTGATCTTTAGTACTTAATTCACCATTGTTTGAAGAAGTCAATCTTGGAAGATTGAACAGTGAAGAAGAGACCGAGCTCCTCATCAGTTTTGGAGACCGAAATTCTCTTGTGAATGTCAAATCATTTCAAAGTTGGAGTTGTCCATGTAAAAGAAAAATTGTTACAATTACGATGATTTTGAGGAGGTCGAGCTACTTGGAAGGGCTGAGAACAATCATCTAAAATCTGCCAAGTATTTTGTTTGTGAACAAAATTTGTTGATGACCCTTCTGCAAAGAAAGTCTAGATCATTGAAGATTGTTACTTGCACATTTATTAAAGGTTGGTTGATGGAGCAAGTTCTCTTGTAAAATTCTATAGAGGACACTAGAATGCCATAATCCTATTCCCTCCTTTGAAGACACTTTACTTTCATGAAGTATTCTGTGGAAGATTGGTGGAACTAGGACACAACCTGTATGTCCACAATATATTCAGAATGCTCGGTGATCAAATGATTTGAAGTTGTTGAGGAAGTTGCTCCAGAGTCAAAGGGAGCTGAGGAGAAAGGTTTCTTCACCTATAAAGTAATAAGATTCACAGCAGAATATGACAGTTTGTTGTTCTTACAAAAAGTGTCAAAGAAATTTGAAAGTCTAAGGGTATGTAAACCCTAGAAGACTAGAAGACTTGGATGAGAAAGCCCTAGGGTTTGTGGATAAAACCCAAGAGCTAGACCTAGATCAATGATTCTGCTGAATGAAGAAACCCTAACTCATTCAAGGAAGAAAAGGCAAGCAGCATACATGGGCAGCTGAAGAAGATAACCAGCCACCTCAAAAGAAGTCAAAAGATTCTTTCAATCAAAAGATTATTTTTTGTTCAAGTTTCTTATTCTTTTAAATTTTTTATGCATAGCTTTGGTACCTTCTTTATAATTATATTATAAATCCTTGCTATAAAGGAAGCCCTTTGTGAAGACTACCATTACAATGATTTATGGCAGCATTAGAAAGTACAAATCTATATAATAGGAAGAAGGATTTTCCTACAAAGGGGAGACAACAATAACTATATTGTTGCCCCACTCATAAATAGATTGACAATTATTGAAGATTATGACATGAGTTGAGATCATCAATGACATTGGAGAGCCTATTATAAATTTTAAGGTTTATGGGGTACCCTAGAACTGGATTTGGAATGCATAATAAGGAAGATGCATAAGCTTGATGATGATTGTAGGTGGATTTTAGTAAGGGAGCGAGGACCAAGAGGGAGTCGACAACTCTAAATTAAAAGATAAGTAATTTATATCCTTCTACTTTGTTTAAATTTATTTCCATCTCTTGACCATTCCTTTGTCCTTGTATTTTCTACTCAATAATGGTTTCCTACATGATATCTTGAATAAGTCTTTGCAAGGACATCACAAGTAATAAAGCAATGACTGGATCACTTCATCCGAGACATGATGAAAATAGGAGCAATAGAGATCTGGTACATATCCACAAATGAGTAGATTTTGGACAAGGATGAGCTTAGTATGATGTTGGATGTCTCCCTCATTGAAGGGTATGATGAAGTGTTTGCAAGATTTAGCAAACCATTTATTGAAGCCAGAAAGGATTTGGCTGGGTCACAAAGGATTTTGACCAAGAAGAGATGCATACATTCACTTTTGAAGCCAAAAGGACTTGGCTAGGTCGACCAAAAGTGAATGTTCCAAGGAAACTATAAGAATATAATATTGGACAGAACTTCTAACTTAGAAGCCAAAATGACTTGGCTACCAGAAGGACTTGGCTATGTCGACCAAAGGAGATAGATGAAATTCACCTTTAAATATTAGAAGGGCTTGGGTAGGTGACAAAGGACTCTCACCAGAAAGGTGAATAGTCCAAAGGCAAATCTTCTTGAGAAGTTAAGTAAAATTTGATGCCTAGGCTAAGGTCATGATCAAAGAAATTTGATATATTTGCCTGAGGAGCCATAAAGGAATCTTGGCCTACCATGGATATTTGTAAAAAATAGTAATTATGACATGCATCAATATGATAAGCTCATGAAACTTTTCTTAAAGAAGGATAATTCCCAACCAAGGGAAATCTGTTGCAGGAGAATACCTCCCTCGCTAAGAGGGAGTGTTTGTTGAAATTTGATGACTAAAAAGTTTCCTGCAATCCCAACCCAGTTTTAATTTCACCTTATCACTCCCATTCAATTAAATGCCCTTTCCCATAAATATACATTCAACATATAGAATTTTGGAAATGAAACTTTCATATTAAAACACATGGGACTATCAACACATGCTGAAAATAAATATGGACATAAACAGAATAACAACACACAAAAATACACATAGATTTTTGGTCAACTTAGACTCAGGCAAAACCCCTTCAATCTTCTCCAAGGAAAACCTGCTAGAGAGCTCTTCAAATTTATTTATATTTAAAGTTCAGGAAAAATACATTTGCAGACAAAACAAAACAGCAAAATACAACTTATCTCTTCACCCCAAAACTCCTTGAAAATTGTGCCCACTTTGCTTCGATTTCCATGCCCACTTGAAGCTAAAAATATGTATTGTATGGATATGGTCTGTACTGTATGGATTCCTTATGAACTGTACGGATTTTCGTACCGCTGTACAGCTTTTTCCAAAAAAAAATCTCAAAAACTTCTCTCGAACGGGGTGCAACTCACAGCATTAAATGTTGTTTGTACAATACCTTATGTTGTCTTCTATGCTTTGATTTTTGTGCCCAACCTTGCCCAGAAATCACTCCTTCAACTTGTTGCAACAAATTTCTCCTTCAGAACTTTTCTCCAGCTCTCAACCTCCTTTCTCCAATCTGCTCATGAAGAATGAATGCAGTCGTTCGTTTCTTTTCCCTCTTTTGTTTCCCTAAATGACTTTTGGGCAACCTTAAGATCTAATGGCTCAAATTCATTTAGATCAAGGGATGAGAACAAATGTGCATTTAATTCTCACTTTCTATTTTTTAACTCACACATTAAATAAAGACTCCCTCTCAAAGGTCATAGTACCCACACCAACATCTCTCACAGTGCAGTCATCTCCTAGTACAATCTCAATATTAAGTGTCCTCTTTGCAAGCTCTGAAAAGAACTCTCGTGCACCTATCATATGGCCGAAAGCCCCGCTATCTATGTACCAGATATCGGATGATGTACTCCTACTAGATGTAGAAGTAATAAATGCATAGTCCTTGTCAAACTTTGAAGCAAATTGTTCCACCTCTGTTGAAGCTGCAATACCCTTCTTCCCCTTGTTCTTCCTCTCACAACACGTAGTAGCATAGTGTCCCATCTTCTGACATACCCAACATTTGACTTTGCATATATCCATATCTTTCTTCTTCTTCTTCTCCTATCCCTTAGCCCCATCTGATGAGGCCCCTTTCTTGGCCTTCCCTTTCTTCTTCCCCCTGGCTGTCAAGGCTACATCCTCCTCATCTACTATCTTCAACCCACCACTGCCAGTCTTCTGTATCTCATGCTACACACAATCATCCCAGAATATGTCCCAATAGGGAAGATTCTCCCTAGCGGTAACAGCATCTCCAAAGACCTCCCAAGACTTAGGAAGTCCCACTACAGCTATCCGGACTAACTCTGTGGGTGCAACTGCCTCACCAATAGCAGTCAAATTATCACATACCTGTTTGATCCTGCCAAGATAATGAGCTACACTTTTAGACTTTATCATCCTGATGTTCTTCAATTGTTCTTTGAGTACCATCTTCCTGCTCTCATTGGTACTCTGATAGAGAGTGGTTAGAGCTATCCACATCTGATATGCATGTGTTTCCTCTCACCTGAAGAACCACACAATCCTTCAAACCAATGTTTTAAAACTCCGACTCCGACTCGGCCGAGGTCGACTCCGTCTCCAACTCCGACTCAGTATCGACTCGACGGGCTCGATTTCAATGACTCGGTCATTGTAAAAAATACATTAAATATTTATTTTTTATAAAAACATATAATTCTAAAGATTTTCATTCATGTTTCCAAACACAGCATTGGAATATAGATAGAAGACAACATATGATCAAAGTAGGCTCATGAATATATCCATTATATTAAAATGGCACCCAGTGCACTGTCCAATACATACATGATGATGATATAGAAATCAAAACAAAAACGCATAACCAAGTGTCGAAAATAATACAGAGAGGGGGCGTGAATCAG
>APFE030438119.1:24465-69942 GCA_000404065.3 Pinus taeda | reverse complement strand
TTATAAATTTTTAAGACCCTGACGCTCCCCCACGTTTCCTAAAAAATGGTAGGGAGCTTTTGCATAGGCCGCTTCCGCGCCCCCTCGCTCCCTCGCCCCCTCGTCTCGGAACCTTGGTGGAACATAGGAATAAAAAGGATCTCAACAAGATCAAGTGCTTTTCATGGCACCAGTTTCGCATTATGCTACTAAATGTCCTAATAGGAAGAAAGGGTCCAAGAAGGACCAAGAAGAAGCCTCTTCAGACATAGATGGGTTCTCTTCTCCTTTTCAGAAGATATTTTCACTCATTGCTTGCATGGCAAGCTCAATGTCTACCAATTTAAAGTATGCGGATTGTTGAGAAATCTAGGGGCAGCAAGTCTAGGTGATTTCTCCAATAATGATAACTACTTGTGAAGACTTTACTTTTCTTAATTAGGTTCTTCTATTAGTTTGATTAATATTGCATTCACTTCATCAAACAACTACCAAAACATAAAGAACAATGACACAAAGTGTAAGAATTCAATAGAGCAAAGAATATGTTAATTTTCTTAACTTGATAACTATTTGTGTTACCTTTTGCTTATTAGCTTTGTTCGTTATTATATCAATGTGCAATACATCAAACAACTACAAAACAGTAAGAACAATGACACAGTATATAGGTTGCAAGCCAGGGCCAAAACCCCTCCTCTTGAGGAGAAAACCCGTAAATCTCTTCTTTAGCTTTCAGATCTTTCAATTGATGAATAGCATGACCTAGACTCAGACAAATGCCCTACAAGATCAAGTCTACCACAGCCTCCTGCTACAAAAGCTTAAGATTTTGCCTTTGAAAGTTTGGTGATTGAGCCCTTAACATGTTCCATGACTTCATTTTCTATAAGGTTCAGATTTGTCCTTTTCCTCCATGCAAGAAAGTTTGAAGCCCCAACCAACTTATTTCTTTCCTTGCAAAGAGACATTTTGATAGATTATGATGTGGACAGATACTTACGTGAGAAGATACTCCTTGATGACTGTTAATTTTAGGTATGTTCTATGCTTAGAGCAATTTATTTCAATTTTCACAGTTAGCTCAATACCTTTTCCAAATCAGTAATCACATCGGCATTAAAATAAACTGCAGATAGAACATAAACATAAATCGCAGAAGACAAGCTAAGAGAAGAGGACACAAGATGTGGCGCTAGAAAAGGACAAACCCCAATGTGGGTAAACCCTTGATCAATTCTTCTTCTATGTTCTTCAATAGCTCAGCACAGAGAGAGAGAGAGATAGTACATTTACATCAGAAGTCAACAGTTTGACTTTCTAGATAAGAGAATAGATCATCTCTACATGAGACTAGTTGAAGACATGCTACTTCAACTGATTCTCCAAGGTGACTCCTCCACCTATCATTGTGCTGCATCTCGTCCATGTGCTGCACCTCACCATGCTGCACCATGTTGCACCTATCATTACTATGTTGCATCTCATCATGCTTTACCAATCATGACAGTACCCATCACTGTACTGCATCATGTACCTTTGTTGTCCCAATGTGCTTGTTGCACCATGCTTGCCACCATGTGCTTGTTGCACCGTGCTTAACATACTGTCCATGGCATGCTTCTTGTTGCATGCTAGTTGTCCCTTGCATGCTAGCTATAACATTGCATGCTTGGTGTATTTGTTGCTAAATACCATACAACTATCCCAATGTTTGTTAGATGTCCCTTGCATGTCGCTCTCCTTTGGAGACATATGCTTCGGTTGTTCTGGTAGTTCCTGACAGTTCCGGTTGTTCTCGACAGTTCCTGCAGTTCCGGCTTCTACCCTCTACATCAGCTTTCTCAGTAGTTCCCGGTAGATCTGGCAATTTCGACTGTTCCCGACAGTTCCGGCTTCTACCCTCTACGTCAGCTTTCACGGCAGTTCCAGCTTCTGCCCTCTGCATCAGCTTTCCCGCTGTTCCAGCAGTTCCCAACAGTTCTGGCAGTTCCCGACAATTCTGTCTTCTGCCCTCTGCGTCAACTTTCCCGACAGTTCCAGCAATTCCTCGTAGTTCCGGCAATTCCCAGCTTCTTCCCTCAACGTCAACTTTCCTGGTTGTTCCGACAGTTCCCGACAATTCCAACAGTTCCGGCAGTTTCCAGCAATTCTGACAATTCCGGTTATTCCCGGCAGTTCCAGCTTCCGCCCTCTAGATTAGGGCAACGTTATCCCTTAGGATCTCTCCTCCTACTAAAACCCAAAGACAACTAGAGAGGAAGAGATCCCAAGTGTGTTGAAAATGACTGGAAGGCCACCTCTATTTATACTAAAACATTGAGCACAAGTGAGGTTTATTTGGTTGATGGCCGACCTTGACGAATTGTCCCATAACACAAATAAATTCATATCTCCATGAATACTTATCGCAATCAGATGATCTTTAAATCAATCCTACACCTCTCGATGAGAGGGATCCAAGAAAAATATCAACTTCCATTCATAAGATGACCCACATGGAGTTTCGCCCTAGTTGCCAATTTTAACACTCCCTCTCAACTAGGGAGAACTCCATCCACTAACCCATATTTCTGATTGTACTATCTCTACCATTAGTGCCCTGCACTGCTCTGCTCTGTTGAGCTCTACTTTGCTCTTCTCTATTGAACCATGAAGAAGAAGAATTGATCGAGAATGTCTCATACCATTCTCTACTGACCCAAAGTCAGTTTCATCTGAAGAAAGTTTGTCACATCACTCTTACTGGCCCGAAGTCAGTTATATTGATCCAAGATCAATATCACAAGAGTGTCTCAAACCACTCATATTGATCCCAAATCAATGAAGGTCATCCTAGCATAGGGAGTACGGTAGATACATCGATGCATCCATCGATAGTACTACTATGGTCCCTAACGTCGTTTCCCTACTCATTGATCAGATGAGAGGTACTTCCCATGAGTCCCAGACTGCATAGGTAGCATGCCTCGACAAGAGAACTAATCATCCTGTCCACAGGAGAACGAATCATCCTACCCCACAGTCGCCACGGGAGAACTAATCATCCCGGCCCACAAGAGAACTAATCATCCTATTTCACAGTTGCCATGGGAGAACTAATCATCTCAGCCCACAAGAGAATTAATCATCCTGTTCCACAGTTGCCACGGGAGAACTAATCATCCTGGTCCACAGGAGAACTAATCATCCTATTCCACAGTTGCCACGAGAGAACTAATCATCCCAGCCCACAGGAGAATTAATCATCCTGTTCCACCATTGCCATGGGAGAACTAATCATCATGTTCTATAGTGATATCACAAGGGAAGGTTGAACTTGTCGTCCTGTACATAGCGCACCACCAGGGGAGGGTGAGTCGTCCTGTACTCATATGTTGCTCCAGTAAGTACCCCAAGCCCCCTAGAGATCCCAAAGCTCAATGCATGCAACATGCAGAACCCTTATAAGAAGGTCTCTCAACGACTCCAAGTCGTTCGGGAAAGTCACAAATTTGACCTTTCCCCGGGGCTTTGACAAAATGTCTGCGATCGGTACATCAATCTCAATGTGATGGAGCCTCCTCGCTCATCAACTTACCATATCCCAGATAAGGCAGTATCTGATGTCTATTTGTTGGAGCAATCATCGAATACGGGATTCCTCAATAATCGAATCCCCCCTATGGTTGTCATAGAGAATCACAAGTGGTATTCATCATGTGTACAAACAGCTCACTTAAGAGCTTCTGCAACCATGTAGCTTCACACGAGATCATACTCGTAGCTATGTATTCGGCCTCGGCGATGCTTATAGCAACCAACTTCTGCTTCCTACTAATCCATGATATCGAAGCAGAATCCAAAGAGAACCAGCAATGAGAAGTGCTCTAGTGATCGTCCACACTACCTGCCCAATCACCATTCGAATAATCATGCAGTTTCATATTTCCGACAGTGTATCTCAATCCATGACAGATTGTGCCTCGAAGATGTCTCAGAAGATTCTTGGTACCAATACAGTGAGGCTCAACCAAATATGAGCTCACCATGCTAACTACAAAACATATGTCCGGATGGAAGTTCACCAAGAACATCAACGCAAAGGAGTTTATGGAACTCAGAGGCATTTCCCAAATCTGGTCCAACATCACTACCATATAACTTCTGAAAGTTAAGATCCTCGAGGTAGTCACAGGCTTGCGATTTATCATTCCACATCCGAAATCCAACTCCCTCTTACTTCTGCAAATGAGAGGGTCTGTGCCTGTCAGAAATAGGTCGTCCTCATAAGGTGTCGGTATGAGAGGTTTATCATCCACAACCTTCGGTTAATGGTTTGGATCGGCTTCACTCCTAGTGAATCTCAGCTTCATCAGACAACTATCAATCCTCTCATACTACGCCCGGGGTGTTTTTCTTCAAGCCATAGAGGGATTTCTTCCACCTGTATACATGAGATTCCCGATCATGAATCTCAAACTCCTCGGGTTGTTCCAAACATGTGGACATTCTGCATGAGGAAAATGGTCCCCTTATAAGATTTTCCTTCGGTACATCTCAGACATGTACCTTCATGCTCTTCTTGAATTCAGGCATCCCTATCACCATCTGACCCACATCAGGTAGGGCCCCATAGGTAGACCTTCGGTATTATAGACGCGATATGTCAATTGACATGATCCCCAATGGACCATCTTGCAACTTGTTACAAATTGCCAACCCTGAACCCATGAGAAAAAGAATCTTTGATAATTCTATTTTTTAACATGTACCTTTCCATCGATGAATTCCACCCTGAAACCTTTGACTTCCATTTCCGAGATGAACACCAAGTTCTTCCTGCGATTAGGTACATAAAAGAGATTCTTGTAAATGAATAGAGTTACCCTCATTCAATTGAGAGGTAAAATTATGTACACACTTTCTGGGATAGGTGGTATCGGCTCCAAGTATAATCCCACGATTGTTTCCATCTCTACCAAATTAGAGAGTGCACCCTTCTATTCAATGAAGTGTCGTGAAGCACTACAATCAATAAGCCAGATTCCCAAAGAATCTGAAGGAGAGGGCTAATACAAGAAAACACTTCTTTATCTTATCAAAAACAACATTTGATTCTTCATACCTGGGTTACCTTACTTTTCTTTTTTTTTGAAGAGTCAACCATTTCCTTCATGACCTGCACTACCTGTCATTCCTTTGATCATTGAAGATGTCCCTAGAATGATTGTTATCTTCATCAAGAGATGTGTCTCTCCCATTCAGACACTCCTTCGCATAATGGCCGAATATATTGCAACCAAGGCATTTGCCTTTCCTTCCACCCGTAGATCCGGACTTCCCAATGAAGTGATCCTTAGGTAGGCCATTAGAAACTTCTGCAACACCATTTTGATAATATTCTCTGCTTCGACTTCACCCTCGGTGAAATTTGAAGAGGGATGAGGAATCCACTGATCCTTTTGTCCTTTCCCAACTATCTTCGATGATTACTCTTTCACTCTTGCTTGGCCATTGTCTTCACCTCAGCTCTAATACCATGTTAATTTTAGGTATGTTCTATGCTTAGAACAATTTATTTCAATTTTCACAGTTAGCTCAATATCTTTTCCAGATTAGCAATCACATCAACATTAAAATAAACTGTAGATAGAACATAAACATAAATCGCAGAAGACAAGCCAAGACGAGGACACAAGATGTGGCGCTAGCCAAGGACAAACCCCAGTGTGGGGAAACCCTTAATCAATTCTTCTTCTATGTTCTTCAATAGTTCAGCAGAGAGTGAGAGAGAGAGAGAGAGAGTACATTTACATCAAAAGTCAACAGTTTGACTTTCTAAATAAGAGAATAGATCATCTCTACATGAGATCAGTTGAAGACATGCTGCTTCAGCTGATTCTCCAAGGTGACTCCTTTACCTATCATTGTGCTACATCTCGTCCATGTGTTGCACCTCACCATGCGGCACCATGTTGCACCCATCATTACTATGTTGCATCTAATCATGCTCAACCAATCATGAGAGTACCCATCATTGTACTGCATCATGTACCTTTGTTGTCCCAATGTGCTTGTTGCACCATGCTTGCCACCATGTGCTTGTTGCACCTTGCTTAACATATTCTCCCTAGCATGCTTGTTGTTGCATGCTAGGTGTCCCTTGCATGCTAGCTGTAACATTACATGCTTGGTGTATTTGGTGCTAAGTACCATACAATTGTCCCAATGTTAGTTAGATGTCCCTTACATGTTGCTCTCCTTCAAAGGCATATGCTTCTGTTGTTCTGGCAATTCTGACAGTTCCAACTGTTCTCGACAATTCCGGCAGTTCCCGACAATTCCGGCAATTCCGACTATTCCCGGCAGTTCCCGCTTCTGCCCTCTGCATCAGCTTTCCCAACGGTTCTCGACAATTCCAGCAATTCCGACTGTTCTCAACAGTTCCGGCTTCTGCCCTCTACATCAACTTTCCCGGCAGTTCTCAACAGTTCTAGCTTCTACCCTCTACATCAGCTTTCCCGGTTGTTCCGGCAGTTCCCAGCAGTTCCAACTTCTGCCCTCTGCATCAGCATTCCCGGCAGTTCCCCGCAGTTCCATCTTCTTCCCTCTGCGTCAACTTTTCAGCTGTTCTGGCAGTTCCGACAGTTCTGGCAGTTTCAGCAGTTCCCGACAGTTCCGACAATTCCAGCAATTCCCGACAATTCCGACTATTCCCGGTAGTTCCGGCAATTCCGACAATTCCAGCAATTCCGGCTCCTGTCCTCTAGATTAGGGCAGCATTATCCATTAGGATCTCTCCTCCTACTAAAACCCAAAGACAAGTAGAGAGGAAGAGATCCCAAGTGTGTTGAAAATGACTTGAAGGCCACCTCTATTTATACTAAAACGTTGAGCACAAATGGGGTTTATTTGGTTGTTCGCTGACCTTGACGAACTGTCCCATAACATAAATAAATTCATATCTCCATGAATCAAGGTTGCACGAAATGGGGAAATGGTACGAGTTTCCGAAACAGGAAGTGATACGAAACGCGACCTCCTCAAATTTTGGAAACGGGGAAATGCGAATATATATATATATTAAAAATGTTTAAATATATATATGTGCAATCATAAATCATAAATGATACATTATAATTTATTACATTTAAACATTAAGATTAAATTTACATCACATTTACTCATGAATGATCACATAATGAAAATAGAAATATCGGAATATCCAAAAGCAACCTTTATTATATATCCAAATCTCAAAATCAGTGTTTATTTATATTAATATATGAGGTTGCAAGTACAATAGAGACTATAAGGCTGCAAGAACTATAGAGACAAAAGACTAATCCTCATCATAACAATCCTCATCAAAAATAGAAGCAGTACAATGCTCAACAGTGGATGGTGGTGCTGAAGAAGATGATGCCCCAATTCCACTTCTAGACTCGGCCTCAATATTCAGGGCAGCAAGAGAGAGATCCAAATCAGGATTTTATGCATCCACATCCCATTCTTTAGAACAACCACTGTTGTATTCTGGACCCCTACGAGATGCAAGGCGAAGGTTGGAGTGCACATAAACAAGATCTTCTGCCTTTTGTGAGCCCAACCTATTGCACTTCACAAAATGAATAAAACCATAAGTGCTCCAATTCCTTTCTGCTGATGAAGAGCTTGCCACTTGTGAAAGAATACGAATGGCAAGGTTTTGCAAATGTACATCATTTGCTCCATGACAAATCCACCACCTAACTGGATTCATGGTGCTTCTCTCCTCCAAAGCTGATATATCTACATAATCATCTATTCCTGCAGCAAAACTGGCAAATTCCTCCTTTACCTCCCTGTGTAGATGAGAAGGAAACATTCTCATAAGGGCCTTTTTCACCCCATTAGCCACCTGTCTATCCTTATGGGGTGCCTTCCTCTTCCCATTGCTTTGAGCAATAAGCTCCTCATCATAAAATTTGGGGTTCAAAGCATGTGCTAAAGTGTGCAATGGAGTGTTGAAATTGTTCCACCAATCAATGATGATTTTCTTGACCAAACCAGCAAAATGATCATCAATAAACAAAAGTTGTGGAGACTCTTGCGAAATGATTTCCATAGTTTTCTCAACCATGGAATCCATGCCATCATATACCTCTCCTAAGAAAGGTTGGTTAGTGGCAGCACTCCGGAGAAGCTCAAATGCAGGGGTTGTGAACTTTAGCAAGAAATCTACCTTGCTCCACGAATCCTCATCGAGGCACAATCTATGCACCATAAATCCCCGCTCTGAATCTGCTTGTCTCCACTCAATCCAAAGTTGACTCACCACCATAGAAACTAATGCATGCTTAACCTCAACAAGGCCGCGCAGCATCAGGAAGTTCGAGGCATATCTTGTCTCAGCAACTTTTAACAACTCCAATTTGAGTACTCTCAAAATATGGCCTGAGATTGGTGGTGGTTGGTGATGAATTTGACAATCTCCCTTGCTTCCCCTGTGAGTTCCTTTATCCAGGAAACTTTGTTGTTGATCTCCTCTAAGATCAGATTCAGATTATGGACAATGCATGGTGTCCAAAAGATGTGGTCGTCCCTCCCCTCAATAATTAAACCTGCAGCTTTGCAAACTAGTGCATTATCCATGATAACTTGTACCACCCTGTTAGGCCCTATTTGTTCAATAGCTTTCATAATAACATCAGCAATGAACTGTGCATCTTTCACCTCTCCTAAGCAGTCTTCTGCCTTGATAAACATTGCTCCTTTGGGGGAAGTGGCAATGATATTTATCAATGGTCTGCGCCTTGTATCTGTCCATCCATCTGAGACTATGGTAACCCCAGAGCTACTCCAGGAAGAACAAATTGGAGCTAAAATATCCTCCACAAGCTCCTTCTCATTTTTGAGAAGTTGGGTTCTGACTTTCTCATAGTTGGGCCCCTTGTACGCTTGAGGAGCTTTGTTAATTGCCCTTATCATATCTTGCCAGTAAGGAGAGCGAACAACATTGGATGGGATACCACATGCACAAATGCACCTAGCCATTCTAGAATTAGTTTCTTCTCTTGCTGGCACATTCACCAATTTAGCAATTTTGCTATCCTGAACTGAAGGGGATGCCCCTCTGGTATTTTTGGGTGCTGGTTGTTCATGTTGTTGAGTGGGACTGGCTCTCCTCTTTCTTGCTTCAGCTGCAATCCTTGGCTCAATGTTAGATGGAGCTTGAGTAAGGTCATCATGCTTTCTCTTAGTACCATCTGCCTCATCTTGCTCTCTTTGATAAGCCCTCCTTGCCAATGGATCTGTTGTTTTTGTGCAACTTGCAATCCTCTGTCCTCCTCCATGCAAAATATGTGCCTTCACTCTTGGGTAGGAGCCCTTGTACGAATTATTGCAAAGATTGCATCGCCATTCCCATGAACCACCACCTGCACATCTTTGAAGCTTCGTCACATGCCTCCAAAGAGGATAATATTCAGCACTTGGGTTGGCCCTAGGGCTTGAACTTGCAGCTGCACTTTGGTTAGAAGCCATTGCTGCAAAAAAAAATTAAAGAAAAACAAATCTGTAAATAAAAAACGTTTTTCATATTTTTGGCAGCTTAAACCCTAGAAAAATTGAAGAAATAGTAGGAAAAAACTAAGAAAATGAATGTTGCTTACTCAAATTAATTTTCTGTAGCTGAAGCTACCCCAAAATGCCAGAAAAGAGGAGAAATATGGTTGTAGCTGAGCCAAAAAGCCAAGAATGTCGTAGCCGGAAACTTTGCACTCCAAATCTGCTGTTGAAATCTCTTTCTCTTGCTGCTGAAATCTCTTGCTCTTGCTGCTGAAATCTACTTTGCTCACTGCTCAAAACACCCTAGCTAAAACAACTGCTCTCATCCTCTCTTCTCCTTTGCTAAAATCGCCAGTCTCCAAGAGAAACGACTTGCTGAATAGTGTGATGAGAGAATGAGACAAAGTTCACTTTTATAACTTTAGACAAGCATCTAGAAGCAACTAGAAGTCACTAGGATAACCTAAAAATAAATTAGAAAACAAATTAAAAATAAAAATAAATAAATAAATAAAAACACAAGTAAAAAGCTGAAACGTGAGTCATACAGCCATGAAACGTGTTTCCAGCCGTACTGGCCACGTTTTAGTTTCGTGAAATGTCGCAGTGCAGCCTGAAACACGTTTCAGCGTTTCGTACTTGTTTCCATACGGAAACAGCCTCCTGCACTACGTTTCTTGCAACTTAGTCATGAATACTTATCGAAATCGGAGGATCTTTAGATCAATCCTACACCTCTCGATGAGAGGGATCCAAGAAAAATATCAGCTTCCATTAATAAGATGACCGACATGGAGTTTGGCACTAGTTGCCAAATTTAACAATGACGATATCTTCAATTTGTTGCCTTCTTGATTTTGATGATGAAGATGACTTCTTGATGGAGATGACTTTCTTCAAAAGATGATCCTTCAAAGAGGAGGAGATTACCTTGGTTTCATGATGATGATGTCAATGCCTTCTTCTGCTTCCCTTGGATATGTAAACTTCAAGATGCTTCAAAGTCCTTTCTTTCATGGAGGCAAGGTTTAAGGTCCTCCTTTTCTTGAGGTGATGATTGAGCAAGGTCCCCAAGAATTCTTTTAAGTGTAGAATTCTTCTTTGAGCAAACTAGGGTTTGTAGGACTTCTTCTACTTTCTTCAAGATATTAATGCAATCCTTTTCCTTGTAATGTCTTGGAGATGAGAGGGTCTTCTTGTTCATTGATAAACTTCTAGAACTTCAATCCTTGTGTGTGCTTTATTGAGTTGCCCTTCCTTGACTTGTCACCTTAGCTCTCATACCATGTTGAGAAATCTATAGGCAACAAGCGTAGGTGATTTCTCTTATAATGATAACTACTTGTGAAAACTTTTTACTTTTCTTAATTAGGTCTTCTTTTTTAGCTTGATTAATACTGTGTTCACTTCATCAAACAGCTACCAAAACATAAAGAACAATGAGACAAAGGACACAAGATATAGGCGATCGTCCAAGGCCAAAACCTCTCCTATCTTGAGAGGAAAACCCACAGAATTCTTCTTCTTATAGAATCTTCAATTGGTGAATTCCAATACCTAGACCTTTGAAAATGAACCTCTCCAAGACCCAAGTCAATTTTGCCTCATGTCAAAGTTAACTTCTTCTTGATGTATCTACAATTTCTTCTTCAACTTCAACCTTCGATCCCTGCAATAATTGCATGAAATTTTCGACCTCCTTGACTACAATTCTCGGCCTCTTGTAATGGTTGTACTTTTTCACACGTGTGGCAATTTTGAGGATGTTAGAGATTTCTTCTTTCCTTTGCTTGGGCAAGATTCCTTTCTTTTACTATTCGGTTTGTTATTTAAGACTTCTTTCACCCTTGATTGACCTTCTTGGACTGAATGAAATTTTTGTTCTTCTATAGCCGATATTGTGCCCTAGTTGCAGTCCACATGTGTGAGTAAATGAGCCCAAAACAGATCTAAAAGACAGTGATTTTGTCCTTACTCTAATCCTCTTCGTCTTCACTTGATGAGAGACCTTTCCTTGCCTTGATGATCGAACTTCTATAGTTCACTGATGATCCTAGAATGAGGTCGAGACCTCCTATATATAGACTTCATCATCCATGATTTTAGGCTGACTTATCCTCATCCTAGGCCGACAGCTCATCTTGATAGGCCGACTTCTCCTTTGTGAAGGTTGATTGGTTGTAGCACTTTTGACGAAGTCTTGGAGGGTCTTTTAACTCTAACATTGACTCAAATATTTTTCTTTACAATATGTAACATGCCCCAAATGGGTCTTTCATACATGACAATGACCTAGAAGCTCCCAATGGGAGCTTGACCTATAAAAATAAATTTCCTTGTGCATGAAACCCACGCGCCGAGATCAACAATAATAAATTTATTTTTCTCATTACATCAAATACATAAAATCATGATTACATATGTCATTATGAAGACCGAACCTAGTTAAATATTTCAAGGGAAGACGACAGCCAAAACCATGTGGATAGCCATCATTGGCATCTACCAAGGTTCGAGCAAGGCTAGAAAGCTAGTTTTGAAGGACAAGTTCACGAACGTTAAAATGTCCAAGTTTGATTTTGTGGTGTCTCACCTCACCAAGTTTACCCAAGTGAGGGAAGAGTTGGCTGGTGTGAGCGAGCAATTTCAAATAGAGATCTAGTGAGTTTTTCCCTATTGGGTTTCACCAAATCATGGCAAGATTTCTTGGATGGAATATGTGCCATAGAAAAGCTCCCAGATTGGTAGCAGTTATGGGGTGATTGTGTCGAAGAGGATATTCACAGACAAGCTCGATTTGGGTCATGTGTTAAGACCAAGGAAGATGAAGAAAAACTTTCCCTAGCCAGCTAGAGGGCCAAGCCAAAGGTAAAAAGAGCAAGTCGAACTCCAAGGGCAAGAAGAATTAAAGAATCTCAGCACGATCAAGTGCTTTTCATGCCACCAATTTTGGCATTATGCTACTAAATGCCCTAATAGGAAGAAAGGGTCCAAGAAGGACCAAGTAGCAACCTCTACAGAGATAGATGGGTTCTCTTCTCATTTTGAGAAGGTGTTTGCACTCATTGCTTGCATGGCAAGCTCAATGCCTACCAGTTTAAGGTATGTGGACATCCATGTGTCCTGTCATATCACGGGAAACAAGAAGCATTTCAGCAAATTATTGAAAAGGGACATGTCGTTCAACATTGAGATGGGATATGACGGGAAATATCGGGTCGAGGGTACTGGTACAGTTTGATTTGAGAGGGAGTTTGGAAACCCTCTATATCTCAAAGATGTCCTTTACGTACTTAGGCTCAAGAAGAACCTCGTTTCAATTTCATCATTTGAGGACATGGGGCACGAGTTGACCTTCAGACAAGGTAGGTTTTTTATAAAACCCTCAAACTCCAAGGTGGCTAAGCAAATTAGGGTTATGCATAAGAACTTGTACAGATTACAGTTTGAGAAAGCTGCATCATTAACCAACAAAGGGAGCCATGACTCAAGTAGGGATCTTGGTGAGATGTGGCATAAGAACATGGGGCATCTGCACCATAGTGCATTGAAGATTCTCAAGGAGATAGCGACAAGGCTGCCACACTACAGTGTGGTACAGTTTGAGACAATCGCATCATTAACAACCAAAGGGAGCCATGACTCAAGTAGGGAGCTTGGTGAGTTGTCGCATAGGTGCATGGAGCATATGGACCATAGTGCACTAGAGATTCTCAAGGAGATAGTGACAGTGTTGCCACACTACAGCGTGGACTAGCATGAGGTGTGCAAAGGGTTGCACACTGGGCAAGTATGCCAGGGCCTCCTTTTCTAGCAAAGATAACAAGGCCAAGGGTATCTTGGACCTTGTTCATTCATATGTTTATGGTCCTTTCTCTCTTAGTGGGTACAAGTATCATGTCACCTTCATAGACGATCACACAAGGAAGACCTAGATATTTTTCATGAAAAATAAGGATGAAGTCTTAAAGTTTTGGCAATATAAAGCCTTCGTTGAGAACCACATTTGCAAGTGTTGATTGTTAATAGCATCAAGAGGTATTCCCACATCCCAAGAGGCCTCCTAAGTCGACCTAGAAAAATTAAGGAAATTAAAATTATATATATATATATTGGGTTTCATGTAGGCTCAAAAGTGGAAATTCGGCCCCACCATGAAAGGGTGTGTCCCTTGGGGTAAATGCACCCATTTGAATTATATATATATATATATATATATATATAAGTTGCACGAAGCACCGAAACAGTTTTGGAGTTTCCGAAATAGGTACATTTAGAAACGTCACCTACAAAAAGTGGAAACGTCAACCGAAAAATTGGCTAAAACGTTAGATATGTTTATATATAAAAAAATAATTTTATAAATGAGTGAATAACACATTATCTTGCAAGAAAAAAGGGAACAACACCCATAGATGACAATTTAGGAGAACCAATTCTATATTAACTCTCATAGATGATTACATAATGATCGAGTTTCGGAGTTTCGGGTATGGCTATGTCCTGAAACGTCGACTTCCTAGAAGTTTCGTGCAACATACATACATACATATATATATATATAGATTGGGTTTCATGAAATTCGGCCCCGCAATAAAAGGGTGTGTCCCTTGGGGTAAATGCACCCATTTGACTTATATATACAAACATGATGTGACACTTCATTTGATCACTTACTCATCATCATATCACTTCTATAGAAGACACTCATGGGAGCAGAAAAAGGATGAAATGATTGAAATTTGGACTTGGTTTTTGGCACAGATTTCTAAACAAATTGATTTGTAAACCTTGCTAAAGAAAATTTCTCTGAGAAGAAGAGTCGTTGGGTTTTCTCCCAAGTTTGGGATTCCCAAGGAAAACTTGTTGTCTTTATTGTGTGTGATTGTCTCTTTATGATCTTTATTGTTCCTATTGTTTTGGCTACATTACTATTGAGATTTTATGGGTATAATTGCTTAATGACATCGGTGGCATAAGAAGAATTAATTGAAAATCATTAAAAGTAATTATCAGATCAGAAAATTAATTTTCTACGGTGCATCCTTGTAGAAAATTCAATGGCAAGACAATCAACGCATTGAGGTCTGATAATATCTCCTTGGTTTCGAGGGCCCCTGGTTGCATTGCACAAAACTGGCTAGTTCAGTGAAAAAAGACTGATTCCGTATTGTACAGTTAAGTTACATATAGAAGCCAACCAGTTCAATACGGAACTAGCCTGTTCTGGCTCTGTGCCACCAGTCAAACCAGTTAGGGCCAAAGACAATCAGACCAGCCTGTTCAACCAATTTCGACCCTTGTCACAGGCACACAACCTGACTCCTAACAAAAAATTGTGTTTATTTTTTATTTTTTTTCATCCTTAACTTTCTGAAAGTGCGTTTCAACATATAATTGTCCCAACTAAATTTTTATCTAGCTTAGTGGGGGAACAGGGAACAAAATGACAGATAATATCCATCTAGATTCTATGCTCTTCAAGGTATTTGCACTGAGACACCCTGCTAAGCTTGCTAGCTATAGGTCTTCCTATTCTGACTAGAAGCTGTATTTCATACAAAATGGCAACCCTAAAGCAGAAGAAACCTACATTTAAAGTTTCATTCTTTGAAACCATTGCTTGTGTGAACAACGTATAGATTAAGCCATTGACATTAAACAAAATATGGAAATGGATGATACCAATACTATCACCAAACAAAGGCACACCATGGTAATGATTAATGCCTAATTGACTCAACAGAAAAATTATAGAAAGTTCAAACATCATTACTCACGACTCAAGAGATACTACATGATGACTCTCAAATACTGTCCCAATAATTTTTTGGATGCCACATAGCATTCTTCCCACGTACTTTTCAAACTTAATTTTTAAGGAAAAGTGAAAATTGATAGAAAACTTCAAGCTGAAGAATCAATGACTAGAGATACTGATAAGAGACCAAAGAAGTTATACAAGAATAAATGCAAAAGATTGCATGTGCAAATGCTACACCCCATCTTTCTATGGATTCCCTCTGGAAAAATGGCCCTTTGCTAACAAGCCTACGCAACCTCAAACTGTAAAACACCCTCACATTCAACAACATATATATATATATATATATATATATACACACATGCCCCCTGATGATACAAATCGTTCAATAGCAAAGATGTATCACAAGAATCATAAGGCCTTCTCAAAATGTATAAACTCACATCATAAACTAAATAGTATCACAAGAAATGCATTGTAACAAGCAACACTTAGTAAAACGTATAAAGAATGTTCTGTACAAACCTGCAAGAAAGAGAGAAAGCAATTATGTCTGAGCTGGAAACCCATTCTTCATCTGTGAAGAAATTCACAATGGATGCCAGGCATTCTTGCAAAATGCCAGAAAGACAAAGAAGTTTACGATCTAAAAAGAACCGTGTTACCATGACTGCCAAATTCTCTGCTTCAGAGGCTGTTAAAATAGACCTCGACTTCCTGCCAAAACATCAAAATAAAACCAATTTGTCACCCATTTCACAGGCATAAACATAGATCTGCACAATCAAAGTGACAAATTATTAAATATAATAGTCTATAAGATGCCCGCGCATATAAATGAAGCTAAATCTGGCTCAAACCTCAGAGAGATAACTTATATTTTTCCAGTTAAAATAAGCATTCTAAGAATATTTCAAGGTAATAGATAACAGATTTCTCTAACATGCTTACTTTTCTATATAATATTAAGATAAAAAGAATCCAAAAGCTCACAATAAAGGGCTCAAAGGCACAACTTATTGGAATTTTGCATTGAAAATTCATAAGGTAAATATGTTAGAGCCCAACAACTTGCATGATTTGCCTCATAATCAGATGTCCAACTTCATGATCCACACAAAAGAAGTTCCCCGCATATAAAATGAACATCCATCCTCAAGAAGTATCGACTCAACTACAGGAAGGTTTTGGCTTAGCAGTGAAACAGATACAGTATGGTTTAACATTAAATTATAATTTAGAATATCTGGAAACAAAGCATAGTTAAAACTTAACAAATGCTAATATGGAGCAGAAGAGACTTCGGAAGGCACCCCACATCATATAAAGACCTATCAAGTCCCATTTGGGAAAACATTAAAAATTTTATTAAATTAGCCATGTTAACACCCAAAATTAACTTCTTCAAAAATTCATATTGGGCATTCCATAGGATGGTTTGTGGAAACATCAGGTAATCAGCTTGTCGATCAGTCCATGATTTGGCAATGACAATTCGTGAAAGCTAATCAGACTTGGCACATGGTCATAGGTCTTTTATTGCTAAAGGATTGATGAATGAACAGACTTTTCACGTGTAGTTCATAGACAGGTACCTCAAGAGGTTACATCACATTCATTCTCGTATCAATTAGACAGGATTTCAGTTGACAGTAGGTTCCCCAAACATGCAGATTTCTTGTAAAGAATAAAGCAGGAATGGAAGGTCAAAGACTCCTAAATGTATGGTCCAATCTACAAGATTTTGTGAAAATTTAAACTCTGTTGCAGTTACTAGTTATTATTCTCCTATCTATTCAGATTATTTGTCTTCTGCAAAATACTTGCGGCAAACACTGAATAAAAAAAAAACTGCAACTTCACTGAAAAATAAATAACTACATGAACTGAAAAAATTATACACACACACAAATAATGGACGCCAATATTTTTGGACAAATGCCCCTGGAAAAACCCTAAAGGAATAACAGTCTGCAAATAAGGGTTTTATTATTAAAATTCTTCAGCAAAAATATTACCACCGGTTGTTGTATGATAGCAAACCTCCAGAAAATTATTCTAATCACTTCTGCAGGCCTTCCCGACCGCCTGGAAGCTATTTGACCCATTAGAACAAATTTGGCCTCCCTCTAAAGCTAGTTATGGCTCACATATTTGGCCTGGCAAATAAACTCAGCCCTCCTCACAACTCACACTGGCTGGGAAAATTAACTTGGCCTCCACTAGAAAATCTTGACTTCTACTTGCAAATCAATCCTCCTATGCAAATATATCTCTCTTGCAAATTTTACTTGCTCCGGAATTTCTCCGTCTCTGAGCACTTCGCTCTACTTGCGAGGACAATTAGCACCCCCTGTTGGAGCAACTCACGCGACTGGAAAATCAGCCTCCCACTGCAGAAAAATTGATCTCCAACTCTCCCTGGAAATCATTGTGACGAACCTCCCCGGTAATCTTTGTTGAAACCCCTGGCTGTTGATGTCCCTGAGCTGCCTCTGCGCCCATGCTATCACTGCAACTATGTGTCGAGATGGCTCATTGATCTATTCTCCAAGTGCCATTTGATTTCCTTTTATAATCTCTCATTGACGAATCAGCGGCCATAATCTAATCACAATCGATGGCTAAGATCATCTTGACCCCATCAAATGGCTTTTCTGGAAGTTTCTAGGGAAAAATCGAACTAACCCAAGTAATATCGATTAATTAAGCTTATCTCCTTAAGTTAGACTTAGGAAAATTAAGTAATTGTTCAATTAAATATAATCAAGGCCTTTTCTCGCGAAATATTTTTTGAGTATTGGAGAAAATGTGTTCCCTAGCCCCATAGTCATAGACACAATCTGAGACTAGAACACATATCCAAGCTACACCAACTAACACTCCCTCTTAGCGAGGAAGGTGTTTTGCACAACACCCAACTTGCCTCTAAAGAAGATAAATCTCGCCTTCCCCAAAGCCTTCAGTGAAATATCTGCTACATGTTGATCTGTAGGTACATATCGTAACTGGACAATCCTGCGTTGAACACAATCTCTGATGAAGTGGTATATGATATCTATATGCTTAGACTTGTCATGAAACACTGGATTCTCTGACAAACTAATGCAACTCTGATTATCGCAATGTATCACTCTAATCTTTATCCTCTAACCAAACAAGGCTACCAACAGCTTCTGAAGCCAAATGCCTCACATGTAGCCATGCTTGCTGCTATGTACTCTGCTTCGGCTGAACTCAGTGCCATGAACTTCTGCTTCCTATTGTACCAAGAAACAAGTCCTGATCCCATCCTAAAGCAACACCCTGAAGTGCTTTTCTGATCTATTGTGTTTCCTACACAATCTACATAAATATAGCCAACCAAACTAACACCATCACCTCGAGCATATATGATCCCATACTCGACTTTGCCACGCAAATACCTCATCACATGTTTTGTTGTTGTCCAATGCACTCTCTTCAACTTCATCATGAATTGACTCAGAGAGTTTACTACATAAGATATGTCTGGCCTGTGTTGACCAAATACATGAGAGAGCCTTGTTGTCGCACAGAATGTCTAGGCACCGCGACAACACTCAGATCAGGGGTTGTCACCCTGATCCCCAATCTCTCTGTTTAAGTTGTCCCCCTACAGCAGGCTAAGGGGGGTAGACCCTATGGAAAAGTGGAATGAAGACGAACTAGTTGGAAACCAGCTAGTTCAGGAGACACAATGAAGCAATCAAGTGATTGATTAAGATTTAGCAAAACTTATAGCATTTGATTAGATTTTAAACGATTGATACCATTGCCTTATGGAGTCGACGATCTTGCTAGGGAAATTAAGACCAAGTAATCGATTAGCAACTGCTACTTAGATGAATGACGATTTTATATGAATTGCAGATCCTAAAACTAATGTGAGATGCAAGAATCTTGGTTAATTTTAGTTAAATGTCTATTTAAATGTGAACCCTTCAATCCTTTTTTGTGTTGAGCCTAATTTCATAGTAATTGGCAGAGAGAAGATCAGGAGAAGCACACTAAGGTGTGATTAACGATACCTCTCTTGAAATTATAACATACCCGGTGCATCCAGTGCTGCACAGAAGTATGGCTCCAACGACTGCAAGGTCACCGTTTTAAGTACTATTAAAACAAGCTTCTCAAAAAAAGATGAATGGAGATTTATCTGTCTATTGACCAAGCTTATGGTTGGAAGTAAATTTTATTTATGCAAAGTTAACTTATATGCAAATGCACCGGAAGATGAGATGAAGTTAGACTCAAGAATGGAAAAACACTTATGCCGCAAAAGCCCTCAATTACCCAAATGAAATGCTTGCCTTTTTTTAGATGAAAACAGAGAAAATAAACTCTTGAAGGTACTATAGTTAAAACACCAACTTATTTCAAATCTTCTTGATACAATTTAGCTCTAAGAGAACAAAAACAACTTTGCAATTCGATATCAATGTCAATAGATGCTCAAAAAAATACTCAGTTTATGAAACAAAAGATATGCATTTTATCACAATTCCATGACAGAGTACTTAATTTTCAGAAATTATTTTTTAAGACAGCAGTAAAAAAAACTTTATGACAGCAGTAATATGACAATGAAAACAGTAAGCTATCAATGATATTTTTATGCCAAAACTTTACCGAAATTTTTCCAAACTTGCCCAGATGAATTATCAAAAAATTTCAGCCTGTTGTGATGTGATTTCCGGAATTATATCAGATTTGATATACTTATTATAGCCAGCAATTAAAACATGCAAGAAGTTTAATGATAAATGCCCAACTCAGGAAATTAATTCCTTAATGTATTAGACAACTTAAGAACTGATTTTAGGCTAACCCACATCAAATTTTTCTATTGTTATATTTCAGACTTCAGAAACAGAATTATTCAAAGATAACAGTGACCCAAAATGTAGATCTAGGCAAAATTCTTGATACACATCAAACATCAATGACTTATTAATGTATTTAGCAATTTTTTAGTTAATTTCAAACCACTTAGATGTGTTTTTCACCACTATTAGAAAGGTATATGACTGTTGTAGCAAACAGTGAGGAAAAATATGGTTTAGAGATCAAACCCTTAGGCTTAGGTCTTGAAGATCACTTGTCCAAGTTGCTAAAAAAAATTCAATACCTGAAACACAAATTTTTACCAAATTTTCTACAAAAACCCACCAATTTTTAGCTTCATAAAATCAAATATTCAAATCAAAAATGGAGCAAGGGGAATCTAATGCTAATGAGAGCTAGCACTTGGGCTAGGAGAAGGCAGATATGGGCTTAGGAGCACCAAAACTTGAAACCCTTGTTCTAAAAAAAATTAATTTTCTTCAGATCTTCAGATTTATTGTAAACACTTTAATGGTTGGCCTTGTAAAAAGATTTGGGATAAGATATTTCCCTCCAGGGCCTAGATCTGTCTCAAAGCCCCCAGATCTTCTTGAAAAATCTCAGATCTGAAGATTTAATTGGCTGAGTTCTCAGATCTATTCCTGCAAACAATCTTTGAGCCCAGACCTTTGCCCTCCAGCGTCTAGATTTAGTTCAGATCTAAACATTTGCTTGGCTGATTTCTCGGAACTATTTCTGCACAAGTGAAAAGAGAAAAACCCAATACCCAATATGTACAAAAATAAAGAAAATCACAAAAACCCAAGTGTTAAAATTCAAAATTATGTTACAAAATTTCAGATTTACACAAGGAAATAACAAATCTATACAAATAATTTACAGATCTATCAAATCTAAGAAGTATGAGTCCAACTCCGCTCCCAGATCTGATAATCTATCTATCAAAATTTCGAAAAAATATTTAAAATATTTTGAAATTTTAGAGAGATACTAGCCCAAAAACACCATGCAAAAAAAATATATATATATCGTTAGATAAATCCTGAAGCTTATATGAAGTAGGCTCTTCAGAAAATATGCGTTGAGAGTTGGCTTGTCCAGCCGAGAACTATTCCCAAACGCCCAATGAGAACCTGAGAGATCTTCTACAAACACTAGATCAACCATCAAATCAAGTAGAGAAATAAAACAACAATAAAATTCTGAAGAAATAGAAATACCTGCTACTTCAATCAAAATTAAAAATGTTACCCTAGATCCAACAAACTGAATAAGATACATGTATTCAGATTATTCTAAAAGAGTTATTGATTGATAGTTTTCACATAATATTAAGCAGAAATTAAAACAATGTTACCACAAATTTATGAAGAGGAACACTACAACACGTTGAAACCCCAAAGATTTTTGCATTAATTCAAAAAGGTATACAAGAGAGCTTGAGAGCTTAGTACCCGATCCAAAGATCGGATGATCTCAACTGACGATTGGCCTCATATTTAAAGATAAATCTTCCAACGGCTAGTTTGAATGATCCTTGTCAAAATAATCTCGACCGTTGATGAGGATCAAGATTTCTTTTAATTTCATCCGTCGAAATATTAATTATTGAGGAAATTTCAAATTTTTCAATTAAATGCATTTTAATTAATTCAAAAATTAAATTTTGAATTAATTTCTTCAAAATTTTGACTGACTTAACCCAAGGAAACAAAGGCTTAAAATTTAGCAAAATAATCAATTAACCTTGGTTCATGGACCTCTTAAAATTTAATTTTTAAAGGACCCATGAATTTTGCCTTTGGAAAATATAAATTCACCTAAAACCTATAATTAATTAAATTTTGGCTTAGGATTTTAATTAATTTTGGCCAGAAAATTTAATTAATTAACCTATGAGAGGATAACTTATTTTTCTAAGCCTCAAGACACTTTACATCATGATTTTTGCATTTTTTACATCTCAAGGGGGAAAACCCATTTGAAATAGACCCTCATTGACTACCCATTTCTGCGACACAAATATAATCCAACAAACTAAGAAATTTGTAATAAAATAACCTAACCAAATAGTTAGAATCATTCCCAGCCCCAAGGGTTAGCTCAGTTGGTCAAAAACTGTGCCTCGCCATTAGGAGGTCAGGGTCGAATCCACCCGAAGCCCTTGAGGTTAGGTCTTGCAGTAGGCCGAGGGGCGATTTAGCCTAGCTATCGCCCAGATTTTTTCGTGGACATAGCGATCACTCACTGACCAGGGTGCTCGTGAACCACATGCAAAAAAAAAAAGTTAGGATCATTCCCAAATCACTTTTACAAAGACTCTATCTATAACACTAAGACTCCCCTAAGATCCCAGTGACAAAATCCACTCCGACTTTGGGGTAAGGTTGAAGGAAAACTCTGCCGACCATCCGAAAATGGATCGGTGAGACAAAAAACCTCCCAGAATGTAAATCGTCACCAGAAAAGTAAGCTTACCTAGGTGATTACATACACGACACGGATCTGCTAAGAGTATTTACATTATACACATGCAAAATTGCTTTACATTATAACATGATCCTCAGGCTAACGATGATAGCTGGATGGCAGGAACACATCGATTAGGCGTTATCCCTTTTGCAAAAAAGGGGGTGCACTGCTATGGGTCATTGACACGTAGTGGTCAACAAGCCTAACAACCGCCTATCCAAGGTGCGGTCAACCTCCTCCTTGGATGCATCTATCTTCCTCCAATTGGTGATGATGTCAATAGACATGGCTCTACAATCCTCCATCCCAAATCTCCTCAAGATCTTGATGCAGTATTTCCCTTGACCAAGGAAAAGCTTGTCATTCGTCTACCACACCTCCATGCCTAGATTATAGTGCATGAGCCCCAAATCCTTCATCTCAAACTTGGCTACAAGATCCCTCTTGCAGTCCTCGATGAGCCCCAATGAACCTCTCAAGAACAAGTCATCCACATATAGGACAAGAATGAGAACATCTCCCCCAAGCACCAAGTGGTAGAGGCTTGAATTTTCCTCACCCTTCACAAAGCCCATGCCCTTCAAGTATCTGTTAATGTGCTTGTACCACGCCTTGGAAGCTTGCTTGAGCCCGTATAAAGCTCTCTTCAACATGTACACATGGGTCTCTCTATTGTATACCACAAATCCCTCTGGTTGTTCTATGTACACCTACTTCTCTAGTTCACCATTCAGAAACGTCGTCTTGACATCCATCTAATGGATCTGCCAACCCATTTGTGCTGCTAATGAGATCAAGGCTCGTATAGAAGTGTACCTAGCCACGGCAGAAAATGTCTCGTAATCTATTCCCCCATTTTGAGTGTTGAAAAGTGTAACTAGGTTCGGTCTTCAAAATGACATGTAATTGTGATTTTATGTAACAAGATGTAAAAGAGAAAATCAAATTATTGTATTACCTACTTCATGAGTTTCATGAGCAAGAGATTTTATTTTGAGTCAGGACTCCCATTAAGAGTCTTTAGGAATTATTTGTCATCTAGTCATAATATGTTAGAGTCATTGTCATGTAATGAAGTCATGTTACACTTTGTAAAAGGTCAAACTTGTTTATGTAAGGTATCCTCCAAGACCTTGTCACTTATCCTCTTCAAGTCAACCTACAACGATGGAAGAACTTGCTAGAAGAAGTAGGCCTAACCATTTGTGATCATGTCGGCCTAAAGGACATGAGGAAACGTGTATATATAGCCACACTCAGCCCCACTTAGGAGTAAGAAACTCGACAAGAAAAAGTGCAAAGAAGAGGACAAGCAGAAGTGCGAAGAAGAGGTCAACCAAAAGGGCGAAGAAGAGGCGGAGAAGTACTGCGAAAAAGAGGCTACAAAGAGAAGTGTGAAGATGGGATTCTTTTGGGCATAGCAAAGGAAGATTCTTCTGGGCATAGCGAAGAAGGCTTCTTTTTGGGTCAATGAAGGAGAGTTACTTCTAGGGATTACAAAGGAAGGTTTCTTTTAGGGTCAGTGAAGAAAGGGTTCTTCTGGATACTTGTTTTGGGTAACCAAGGTAGAGATCAAGACTACAAACCGAGATTCTCTAGAGGAAGCAAGATCGATCATAGAAACTGAGATTCTCTAGGAAAAGTCGAGAAGAAGCAATGTGAAAAATAAAGACCAAGTTTCTCTAAAAGGAGCCGAGGAGAGTCATTCAAGATCAAGAAGAAAGTCAAGAAAGGGAAGAGGCAGAGCATCAAGGTTAGTGACAAGGTTTTTGAGAAGATAGTAAAGATCAAGTGAAAAGGTTTTCCTCTCAAGAGGTGAGAAGTTTTGAACCTGGCTATCAAGCCTACATACTATGTCACTTGTCTTTTATTGTGCATATTGGTAATTGTCTTGATGAAAAGAACACAAATAATAACATAACGAAAAAAAGACTATAAGCTAAGAAGTAAAAGTCTATCACAATCAATTATCAAGCAGAGAAATCTCTTAACTATTCATGCCCTATATTTCTCAACGTGGTATCAAAGCTTAGGTGCTAAAGTCAAGAGGGGGCATTCAAGCAAGTAGACACACGACAATTGAGCTCCAAATAAGGATCAAAGCAAGTCAAAGAACACCAAGCAAGAAATCAAGATCTATCAAAACCCTAGATCGAAGAAATATACTCTAGCAAGAGTCTTGAAATTTTCTTTAAGAAGGAAGCAAGAAGAAAGATTGAAACCCTGGAAGCACTTTTGGGATCATCACTCATACATCACCAAAGGAGTGGAAGCTCTTCAAATCTAAGGAAAGGTAGATCAAAAGGCAATCTTCTTTGTTAAAGCAAGGATCTCTTTTGGAAAAAAAAATCATCCTAAAGTGTGAAAATTCCTACAATGGAGGAACCCCTACTGTAGCAAATATGAATCTACTTCACCTACTTGATTTTAAATTACATTCATCAAGTTATTCTTCTGAATACTTAAGCAAATTACTTCTGCAGCCAACACTAATTTAATATTTGATCTCATGAAATAGAAAACAAAGCAAAGAACAAGATACATAGGACACACTTATTTTTGGACACAATAGTCCCCAAAAAAACCCAATGCGGGAAAACCGGTGCAGCAGCTCTGAGGGTTTATTATTATGCAAGAGAAATATTTGAATACAAATCTAGGATGTTCATCTAGCAATCCTTTAAACAGAAAAATTACTGGAGAAAAATCTGAGTGAGTTTTACCTCACTTCACCCAACAGAATTCTGGCTGATACGGCAACAAGACTGCCTAACCCTAGCTACTTTTGCGTTGACCCTGCATAGGCCCTGCATCAACCTTTTAGGATCTGTGTCAGCTTTTCTGCCCTTTGCGTCAACTATCCCGATTGTTCCGGTAGTTCTAGCTTCTGCGTGATAAGCAACTTTCCCTTCTGGCTCTGCGTCAAGGCTACATGGGCCCAAAATGGCCCAGAATGGCCCAGTGTCAGCTCTCTCGGCCACTGTGCTGCCTTCACAATCTCTCTCCGCCTTTATCAGTATTCTCCGTGAAGTCCTTCTCCCGGATTCTCTCTACCCCTCTACTGCAAGATCTTTCCAATCAATTTTCCTCCTGAGAACTTCTCACCTCAAAAAATTGATTTCGTCAATCTCTCTGTGTGTGTTTCCAAATGAACCCCAAGCCTCCGTTTTATACTTTTCCTGTTGAGTCTTCAACAGCCGATATTAAGTCTCTAATCAACAGCTAAGATTAAAACATGACTTGATCCGCCTTCTAAATCGTTCTCACCCATAATTTGATTAATACCCATTAATATTTTTAATTTCCCTAAGTTTAGACTTAGGAACTCCATTAAAAATAATAATTATTTTAATAAAATAAAATCCAAGTGGAATTTCACCAAACGATTTCTGGGTTCTTTAGAACTCATGTGCCTTTTAGCCTCTCCACCAATTTTCAAGGCTAGAACACTTCCGATGCTACCAAAAACTAACATAAAGAAGGCAATCTTCCTTCACCAAAGTAAGAACTTTCTTAAAAAGGATCCTCTGAAGCAACAAGTTCATTGAAGATTCTATCTTCACAAGTAAGTACCTCTTCCTTATAATTTAATCTAGTAAAAATGACTTCATCTTTCAAGGAGAACCATAAGCTAGTTGGGACATCAAACTTCCTTGTATGGAAAAGAAGGATTGACATAGTCCTCAAAGTAAATGAAGTCATTGATCATTTCCATGGAAAGGTCTCCAAGCCATCCGAAGAACAAGCATTATCTGAATACGTGGAAAGAGATCTAAAGGCTCAAAAGATTCTTAAGGAATCGATCAAAGATCCTCTCATTTCCAATATAGTTGAGTTGGAGACATCTAAAGAAATATATGATAAGTTGATAGAACTTTTCTCTGAAAGCACGATAGAAAAGACCATATCACTTAGATCTGATCTATATAAATTAAAGGTATCAAAGGATGAAGAGATATCGTCATACCTTTCAAAAGCATCTCAAATAAAAGGTCAATTACAGGATCTAGGAGAGATGGTATCTGATAAAGAAATGATATATGTTATTCTAAATGCATTGCTTGATGAACAAGGTAACCTCATATCTACTAAGGAAGAGGAAGATATCCCATTCATCAAATTATGGTCTCTCTGCAAGGCAGAAGAAGACAAGTTGAAGAGAGAAAGTGACAAAAGATTAGATAGAAGGGATCAATTAGTGACAAAAGGAAAAGGGGATTTTGGAAAGTTTGGTCCTTCAAAGAAAAAGAAGAACATGCCTAAGATAAGATGCTGTGGATGTCAGGAACTTGGGCACTATAGAAGAGATTGTCCTAAACATAAGAAGGACAAGAGAGATAGGGAAGAAGCCCATATTAACAAGGAAGTGAAAGACCATGAGACAAAGAATCTTAAGAAGGAAGAAGCAAAAGATCTCTACTATCGCTAAGACGATCTTCTTCACTAGAACGTACTTTCCACTTATGGATAGAAGAGCGTAAATAAGATAGGATGCATCATATTAGAAAAATAACATCGTGATAGAAGCATTAGATATAAGAACTCGTGACATGGGAAGCAAAAATTTTAAAAATAATGTCTGGAAAAAATTCTATTGAGTACAAAGAATAAGAGCCCTTAGAAACCTCATTGAAATCTCAAATAATACTTATAGAAAGAAGTAGAGGTCATCATCGACTAGGATCGTCACACAATAATCAATGAGGAAACATGTGCTAGGTGAGGATATGAAAGATCCTCAAGTTTCTTCGATGGAATCCTTATCAAAGGATTCACTGATTTAGAAAGAAAGCAAATGTTTCATCAAGAATTCCAACTCACGGGATTCAAGGGATGATGGTATGACGACATAACGAAGAAGCAAGTCTAAAGGATAAAGTTTTTTCGTACAAATGAAGTTTCTACAAGAAGTATGGATGACCGAAAGGAAAGATGAGGTATGTATGCTTACATAGGTTATTATGAAAGTCATGTCATATGGTTGCAAATAATATGGATCACTATTTCCATCTTGGGAAACATGATCAAAAGAAGAAGGGATATCCTCCTCTGAAAGATTGCAGCAAGGCTTGAGTCGCACTAGACGAAATCAACATAATATGTTCGCATATGAATCATTAGGAGTTGACTACAATTAAGGAACTCTGACTGGAAGCCCCTAAGAATGAAGTCTATGAAAAGAAAGGAAGATATCGTAATATATGCAACAAAGGTAGAAGGCATTCAACATCTAAGACCATGAAGAATTGACTGGAATATCTTCCAGAAAGATATGAATACTCTGATAAGAGTCAGAAAAAGATGGAGACCCATGACAATGAATATCTTTGGGAAATGTGTCAACATGTATGCAAGATGTTGATACCTACAAGAAGATGTCATGAAGAGAGACCATCACAAAGGTAATTTTGATTTAAGAGTTCATTTCTTATTTTTGAACTAATATCTAGATGGGCTTATGTAGGACTGCCAAAGGGAAGAGCTATGGATGACTTCCAGGAAGACCATATTGAGGGATGTAAGATCCTTCTGAAAAATATCGCATAAAGAAAGCAGCATAACATGAAGCAACGCCAGATTGAAAACTGATGGATCACTTTTTGATGAAATGAGGACGTGACTAACTCATGGATGAAAGTGATGGATGGTTTGTGCCCTATGTAGAAGTCCCTAAAAGATGACGACTCCATGACAAAAGAAATTTATGACATCAAAGAAAAGAGGAGTTCTTCAAGTAGCTGGTTGTCCCATCATCTCCACCTGAGACGCTGTTGTACATCCCTAATTAAGAGGGAGCCTGGAAAGTTTCTTACTTCGAAGAAACTTGAAAATTCCTAAGCCAAGAGGGAGCTTAGGTACATTCCTTTTGTAGGACTGAGTACATTCCTTTATTGGAATATGTCCTCCTTATCTGAGAGGGAGAGATAGACACATCATTCTGGTCTTCCCCTGGGAAGACAAAATAGAGGATTGGGTAATTATTTGGCATATAATACTCTTTGAGGATGACATAGGGCATCCAATAGAAGAGTAGTCGTGGAGGACCAATTTTAACACTCCCTCTGACCTAGGGAGAACTCCATCTGCAATCTGTCTGTCAATCGCTACTATTCATCCATCCAATGCACTACCTTATACAACTTGACCCCTGCTTTGTTCCACTTTATCCTGCCTGCTTTGCTCAGTTCTGTTCTGCCCTGTTCTGATCTGCTCTGCTCTGTTCTGCTCTGCTCTGCTTTGTCCGAATTATGAAGAAGAAGAAATGATCGAGGATGTATCACACTGACTCAAAGTCAGTGTCAGAGTGTGTACCACTGGTCCCTAACCAGTCTCAATCGACCCGAAGTCAGCGTCATAGTGGGTACAACTCCTACAACTGATCCCAGACCAATATCATCCTCCACTGACTCAAAGTCAGTCTCAGAGTGCGTACCACTAGTCCCAGACCAGTCTCAACCGACCCGAAGTCAGCGTCATAGTAGGTACCACTCCTACTATTGGTCCCAGACCAGTCCTCCACTGACTCGAAGTCAGTCTCAGAGTATGTACCACTAGTCCCAAACCAGTCTCAACCAACCCGAAGTCAGCACCATAGTGGGTACAACTCCTACCACTGGTCCCATACCAGTATCATTGACCCCAAATCAATGAAGGTCATCCTAGCATAAGGAGTACGGTAGATACAATGATGCGTCCATCGGTACTACTATGGTCCCTATCCTCATTTCCCTGCTCATTGATCAGATGAGAGGTACTTCCCATGAGTCCCAGACTACATGGGTAGGATGCCTCGATAGGAGAGCGAATCATCCTGTCCACAGGAGAGCGAATCATCTTGTCCCACAAGAGAGCGAATCATCTTGTCTACAGGAGAGCAAATCATCCTGTCCCACAAGAGAGCAAATCATCTTGTCCACAGGAGAGCGAATCATCTTGTCCAGTGGATGCCACGGATAATCATCCTGGCCCACAGGAGAGCGAATCATCCTGTTCCACAATCGCCATGGAGAACACATCATCCAGGCCTCATAGGAGAACTAATCATCCTGCTACACAATCATCATGGAAAACACATCATCCAGTCCTCACAGGAGAACTAATCATCCTACTACACAATCGTCATGGAGAACACATCATCCAGACCTCACAGGAGAACTAATCATCCTGCTACACAAACGTCATGGAGAACACATCATCCATACCTCACAGGAGAACTAATCATCCTACTATACAATCGTCATGGAGAACACATCATCCAGGCCTCACAGAAGAACTAATCATCCTGCTACACAATCGTCATGGAGAACACATCATCTAAACCTCACAGGAGAACTAATCATCCTGCTACACAATCGTCATGGAGAACACATCATCCAGACCTCACAGGAGAACTAATGATCCTGCTACACAATCGTCATGGAGAACACAACATCCAGACCTCATAGGAGAACTAATCACCCTGCTACATAGTCGCCACAGGGTATCACAGGGAAAGTTTTGATTCTTTTACCCTGTACACCACCAGGGGATGGTGAGTCACCCTATAGTCATATGTCGCTCCAAGAAGTACCCCTCCCCAAGAGCTCCAAGAGCTTCATACATCATACAGGACCCTCATCAGAGGGTTTCTGAACGACACCAAGTCATTCTCGGAAAGTCAAAAATTTGACCTTTCCTAGGGGCTTTGTCAGAATGTCAGCGACCTATTCATCTGTATCGATATGTTCGAGCCTTATAGCTCCCTGCTGCACCATATCTCGAATAGGGTGGTACCTGATATCGATATGCTTGGAGCGATCATGAAATACGGGATTCTCTAATAAATGAATCCCACTCTGGTTATCACACAAGATCACAGTGGTATCCAATGTAAATCCAAACAACTCACTGAAGAGCTTTCGTAACTAGACTGCCTCACAAGTGGCCATGCTAGTAGCAATATACTCTGCCTCGGCGGTGCTCAAAGCCACCAACTTCTGCTTCCTACTCATCCAGGATATCGAAGCAAATCCCAAGGAGAAACAGCACCCGGAAGTGCTCTTACGATCCACCACACTGATTGCCCAAGCAGCATCAATGTATCCAAGTAGTCTCACATCTCCTAGCAATGTATCTTAACCCATAAGTAATTGTGCCACGAAGATATCTCAACAAATTCTTGGCAACAATCCAAAGTATGTGGTGAGATTCAACCATATGTTGACTCAACGTATTGACTGCGAAGCATATATATGGACGGAAGTTCACTAAGAACATTAATGCTCCAACAAATTGACGATATTCGGTGGCATTTCGTAAAACAGGTCCAGCAGTGCTACCGCTTAACTTCTTAAAGTCAAGCTCCATCGGGGTAGTTCACCACATATTTTCCTTGACATAGGAAAATTTCCCTTGGCTTCTACCAGACTTCAAGTCCTAGGAAATAGTGCATCAGTCCTAGGTCCTTCATTTCAAATTCAGAAGCCAATTCCCTCTTACATTTGTGAATGAGAAGGTTTGCACCTATTAGAAAGAGGTCATCCACATATAGCACCAGTATGAGAGGTTTGTCATCTTCAACCTTATAGTAAAGGTTAGGATCAGCTTCACTCCTAGTGAATCCCAGCTTCATCAAGTAGCTATCGATCCTCTCATACTATGCTCGGGGTGCTTGCTTCAGCCCATAGAGAGCCTTCTTCAACCTGCATACATGAGATTTTCGATCATAAATCTCAAATTCTTCGGGTTGCTCCACGTAAACTTCTTCTTAGATTGAACCATGCAAGAACGCAGTCTTAACATCCATCTGATGTAAGTTCCATCCTTGTGAAGCCGCAAGGGCTATGATCGAGAGGATGGCGGTATATCTGGCAACAGGTGCAAATATCTCGTCATACTCTTTTTCTTTCAGTTCCCTGGTGACAGCGTCTTGAGAGCTCCTCACTGTAGGAAGATTGTTCACCTTGTTGAGAGCCATATCTTCGTCAAAGGTGACATCATGACTAATCACGTCATTCCTTTGATCGACTACATAGATTCTATACCCCTTAGTATTTTCACTATAGCCCACGAAGATTCCTTTCTTTCCAAATGCACCCAATTTATTCCTTTTCTCTTTCAGCACATGAAAATATACAGAGCTTCCAAAAATTCTAAAATGAGATATATCAGGTTTCTTACCGGTGAACATTTCTTCAGGAGTTTTGGAACCCAATGCTTGATGAGGGCATCAGTTTTGTATATATACGGTGGTGTTTGCAGCTTCGGCCCATAGAAACTTCGGAAGCCTTTGATCATGAAGCATAGCATGGACAGCATCCATAATCGTATGGTTCTTTCTTTCCGCCACACCATTCTGTTCAGGAGTATATGGTGTAGTAGTCTCCCTCTTTATGCCAACCTCTTTACAAACATCATGAAACTCGTTAGATTCATATTCAGTCCCATTATCAGTCCTTAAGATCTTGATCTTCTTTTCGGCTTGATTCTCAATCAAGGCTTTGAAGTGTCAAAATCAAGACAACACTTCACCCTTATTTTTCCAGAAGTATATCCAAGTCTTTCGAGAATAGTCATCTGTAAAAGTAAGGTAATATGAATATCCTCCCAAGGAGTTCACAGGCATTATACCAGATATGTTTGAGTGAACCAACTGTAATATATCGTTGGTCTTGCTTTGGCTTGAGGGGAATGGTCCCCTTTTAAGCTTTCCTTTGGCACATCTCAGACATACACCTTCTTTCTCTACTCGGAATTCAGGCGTCCCTGTCACCATTTGTCTTACATCGGGTAGAGCTTTATAATGAAGGTGGGCAAACCTCCGATGCCAAAGTTCAGACTGAAGAGATGTGTCACAAGACATGACATCTAGCAGACTTCCACTGACCTGATATAATGAATCAACTCAAAGCCCAAGAGTAAAGGCATCTTTAACTTTAAATAAACTCACATGTCTATCGTAGATTTCCATGGAGGTGTTCAGCGCAGAAACATAGGCCACCACGCACGTGTCGATAGAGTCCCGGATGATCTTCTTTGTTTTGACTTCACCGGTTTTCCATTTGTTCCTAGCAGCAGCAAGTGCATTTGATGGAGGCTCAACAATATGCCTCTCACATGGTCCAACACTCCTTGATCTTCTAAGGTTAGATCGAGAGACATCTTCCATCTGTGATAGTCAAACTTCTCACGAAGCTTGTCTTCGGCAGGGAAGAGTGTTGAGGACCCATAGTTCTTTTAGGATAGCCTTGCCAATCTTCTCTTCGGTGATTACTCTTGCTCTTGCTCAGGCTTTGTCTTCACCTCACCTTTAATACCATGTTAATTTATGGTATGTTCTATGCTTAGAGCAGTTACTTATCTTTCTTATTATTATCCATAGATTAGCAATCACATGTACAGTAAGTAAAGTGCAGATAGAACATTAAACGATCGATAGAAAACAAGCCAAGACACGAGACACCAGATGTGGCGACTATCCAGGGACAAACCACAATATGGGGAAACCCTTTGATAAAACCTTCTTTTATCATCAATAATTCTTGGTGTTATAGTGGCAGCTATGAGGTTTGATCCTAGGTCTCCCATAGATTAGGCTTGGTAGTTACCGATTCACCATGTGGTTAAAAAAAAAAATCAACAGAGAGAAATAGTACAAAAGCCTGATTTATATCAGCAACAGCAAACCCTAGATCAACGACATCAATATCAGTAGCATCAACATCACCGGCATCACCAGCATCAGTATCATCGGCATCACCAACATCGTCGGCATCACCAGCATCGTCGGCATCAGCATCATCGACATCATCGACATCACCAGCATCGGCATCATCGGCATCACCGACGTCCTTCATTCCACACGTGAGGGAAGAGTCCCTTTTTGTGCAATAGAAGAGCCTCTTTTCTGCACAGGAGAGAGAGAGAGAGATGTGATGAGATGTGTGTGTCCAAATGAGGAAAAGACTTCCTATATTTATACACAACTATTGATGATTGAATAGATGTGACTATTGGGCTTCTGAGCCTACATGAGTTGTTGGTCGGCTTGATAATTATTCCATAATCAAAATAAATTCATATCTCCATAAATACTTATCGAAAGCAGATGATCTTTAGATCAATTCTATACCTCTCAACGAGAGGAATCTAATAAAAATATTATCAGCCATGAATAAGATGACCCACATGGAGTTTGGCCCTAGTTGCCAATTTTAACATCATGGTACTCATCAATTGAAGATCTAGAAGAAGAATTTTAATCGGGTTTTCCTCTCAAGAGGTGAGAGGTTTTGGCCTTGGCTGTCAAGCCTACATACTGTGTCACTTGTCTTTTATTGTGCATATTGGTAATTGTCTTGATGAAAATAACACAACAATAATATAACGAAGAAAAGAATATAAGCTAAGAAGTAAATGTATATCACAAGCAATTATCAAGCAGATAAATCTTTTAACTATTCATGCCCTAGATTTCTCAACACTGAGAGAACCCCTTGGCCATGAACCTAGGTTTGTATTTCTCAATGCTACCATCTGCACCATGCTTGATCTTATAGATCAAGCGTGATCCAACCACTAATTTATCTGTTGGTCCCGATACAACCTCCCAAACATCGTTCTGCATGATCAAGGTGTACTCCTCAACCATAGCATCCAGCCACACTTGTTGTTGTGCAGCTCCCTGATAACTAGAAGGCTCGCTATCTACCAATTGACTGACCAACACCATGTAACCAGTGTACCGCTCTCTCCTACCTGTCCTTGCGGTTGCCACAAACTCCTAAGCATCCCTGAGTGTAGCATGAACCTCTCAATTCCTCCTGCCAACAGTGGAGCTAGGAATATCCACCTCCATGTCCTCCTAGTGCATCTCCCGAATCTGTTGCATTTGCTTCTCCATGCTCTATGAAGCCTCAAGAGCACTTGCACCAGAACTCATGCTTGTACTAGTCACTATACTCATGCTCTGTTGTTGCCCCTGATCCTGATGCTCTAATCTAGGAGCTTTTACTAGTTGCTCGCTCTGATTTTCAATTGTTGGCGATTCTTTTGACCTTCTATATCCCTTCTCCTCCATAGACTTGACATCCCGCTTGGCAATGATCCCCCTAGCTCTTAGGATGAAGATCATGTATGCCTTCGAGGTTTTGTTGCAGCAATGATATAACCATGTTCTACAGCCTGATCTAATTTCGAATGTGTTTCCCCTAGAATATGACAGTATGCTACACAGCCAAATATCCTAAAGTGATTGAGATCTAGCCTTTTCTCGTTAAAAGCTTCCTCAAGAGTCATCTTGCCAAGCGCTCTATGTGGGACCCTGTTTTGAATATAAATTGTCGTACTACATGCCTCTGCCCATAAATAGCATGGGAGATCCTGGTCATACAGCATTGCTCTCGATGCCTCCGAAATAGACACATTCTTCCTCTCAACAACCCCATTCTGCTGTGGGCTATAAGGAATCTTCCTCTCTCTTGGTTTCTGCCTTCGTATAGAACTCCTAGAACTCTTTGTTGGTGTACTCACCTCCGTTGTCTACAAAAGAGTCTGGATTTTTCTGCTTGTCGCATTCTCCACTAGAACCTTAAACTCCTAAAAGTGACTGAAGGCCTCATCCTCGATCATCAAGAAATAGATCCAGGTCTTCCTGGAGAAATCGTAGATAAAAGTATAAAAATACTCATACCCTCTAAGAAACTTCATAGACATTGGCCCATATATGTCTAAATGCACAAGGTCTAAAATCCCCTACAATCTACTGTCACTCCTTGGAAAAGATGCTTTTACAAATTTCCCCAACACACATGTTCTGTGCTCACCTCCAAAACACATGTCACTATATCATGAAGCAGTCTAACCTGTCATTATATCACGAAGCAGTCTAAGTGCTCCATGATCAATATGACCTAACCTCTTATGCCATAGCTCCCCCTCGTCTCTTGGATTGTTAGTGCTAACTAGTGCCTAGGGCATGTCCATCTACAACGTATATAACCAACCACTCCTCACCCCAATTGTTATAGGTGACTCCAATCCCTTGTGTTGAAGTAGAACTCTAGCCCCTCTAAAGATGACATCGTAACCTTTGTCCTGAAGGACTAATACAGTGATCAAATTCATCCCTAATCCATGCACATGCAACACATCATGGATAGGTATCTGCTTGCACTTCTCCCTCTAAAATAGAACAATCCCTCTGGCGATTGGGTTACACTTGGACTTGTTCCCCGTCTGAATCTAGAACCTGATGTCCTCCTCCTTGTACCTAGAGAAGTACTCTCTAACTCTTGTCATATGGAATGATGCTCCACTGTTTATATACCAGACACCTTGTGAAGTCGAGCTAGTCAAGCAAGTGATCAATGTGAACTCTTGATCCATCCTACTGGAGAGTTCATCTGCATCTACTGAAACTGCAAGTTGCTTCTTACCCTTCTTCTTCCTAAGAGGACAATCGTTAATATAATGGCCAAACTCGTGACAGCAATAGCACTTGATCTTTGAAAGGTCTTTCTTCTTCTTCTCTTGTTTCAAGCCTTGTCCCATACTAGGACACTTCCTTGCTTTCTTATTCCTGCTAGGGAAATGTTTTCCTGCACCCTCTCAACCTTTGGTGTCTTGCTGCTACTGCTACTACCACAAACCAAGCTAAGCCTAAGCTCTGCCTGAGTGAAGTCGCTCCAAAGGCATTCCCAATCTAGGAGTTTGTCTCCCCCATTAATTGCTTGGACGAAAGTAGCCCACCTCTTAGTAAATCCATTGAGTGATATTGGCACCACCTCCTCATCACTAGGCTTATCATCCACTGTAGCAAGATCATCTCTGGCTAGTCAAACTTTAGTGAGGTAGGAAGTCAAGTCTTCTCCCTTATTCTCTCTCTGAAAAATAGCTTCCTGTTTTTTGTAGGATCTTTGTACGGTTTTATGATGGCATCCCAAATTTCCTTCGTTGTCCCTATTAATTTGGCAGATCAATGACAAAGTCCCTCCTTTGGATAGCTTGCCTCATCCAGAGAAGACCCTCTTTGCCCTTGGAAGAATTTAATTTGGTAAATGAAAAATATATTTTTAATGTGAAAACCCAAAAGGACACAAAAGTTCAAGTGAGCCTAAAGACAAAAGTCGGTCTCCAAACTCACATATAAATACAAGTCAAGGCAACCTTATTTGGGCATCACATCAACACACATCTTCCAGATCGAGCCAATGCCTAGTCGAGTCGGCTCGATAGCCAAAACGAAACAACTGGCTGGGTTGTTACCAAGTCCATCGAGCCAGTCATCGACTCGGCCGGCTCGGTAACAACTCAGTCGGCTCAGTAACAACTCGGCCAGCTCGACAACAACCCAGTCGGCTGGGCTCTTTGAAAAAGATCCTGAAGCACATTTATCAAAAGTTGTTCCGCCTCCTACATATCAATGGTTGGGTTGTTGTTTATTGCATATTTATAGCCCTAAAGTAATCTATCACTGTGAGAAAGTTTTGAAAATTACAAGGCCGAAGTATGTACTATGGTTATCCTAGTGGCATGAATAAGAAAACTGAAACAATGCATTGAGCCATACAATGTTTTTAAAAAGGCAAACATTCTGGCAATGGACTAATAGATACATATTTACCTCTGATTGTTCAGGAGCTTGATTAGAATTAAATCAAGGGTTTTGAGACTTCATTGGGGGCAAATTTCTTGAAATCATCTCAAGCAGTCTAGGTCGAAGCATGAGACAGGTCATCCTATAGCAAAGGCACAAATTTGAAGAAATTTATTGATCAATTCATTGGCTTATCATTTGGGAAGCTATGATTGGTTGTAGAGAATTTTTTATTATTGTTGTTGTAGTCTAGTGATTGTCCTCGGGCTGAGGCAAAAAAGAATCATGGCATTGGTGGCTAAGTATGAACTTTGTATTGGACAGTGCATAGGGTGCTATTTTGATATAATGGATATATTCATGAGCCTACTTTGATCATATGTTGTCTTCTCTCTATATTCTAAAGCTTTATGTTTGGAAACATGAATGAAAATCTTTAAAATTATGTTTTTTTATAAAAAAATAAATATTTAATGTATTTTTTACAATGACCGAGTCAATATGTCTACCTCTTATTTCAAGGACACTGAGAAGTTGTGTGACTCATCTAAATTTGTTACTTGGAAGATCAGGATGGAAGTCATACTGGATTACAACGATGTTTTAGAATATGTGGAAGGAAAAGTATTTGAGCCACCGTAAAATGCTCTCGTTGCTACCAAGTCCAAATATAATAAAGTTGAGCTCAAAGCCAAGAAAATTTGTATTGATTCATTTAAAGATCATTTGTTTACTTATGTTGGAAAACTGAAGAAGTCTAAGGGCATTTATGATAAGTTGGTTGGGATGTATGAGGTCAGCAATTTGAATCACAACCTCTCCTTGAAGAATAAACTTAAGGACATGAAGATGAACAAGGGGCAATCTGTTCAATCCTGTGTCATAAGGATATCCCAACTAAGGGATCAAGTGCAAACTATTAGTGAGCCTATATCTAACCGAGAGTTGGTGTTGGTCACTCTTCAAGGTCTTCCTCCTATTTGGGAAGCCTTCATTATTACTATTAGCAAGAATGACAAGTTCTCGACATTTGATGAGCTCATTGGCAAGTGTACTCAAGAAGAAACAAGGATGATCTCCAAAGGGAGGATTCAAAAGCATGAAAAAGGAGAGCCCTCCGCATTTGTTGCACACTACAAGAAGATAAAAGAAAGAGAGAGGCCATTTGCTTCAAGAAAGCCTACTCCTGTATAAAAGGACTTTAATAGAATATTAAGGGATATTAAATGCAATAATTGTCACAAGCACGGTCACTATGCCCGATACTGTCCAAAGATGAGAGATGCTCCAAGGTCATCACAACAACAATCGTGGATCCAACAACAAGTTCAATGATAGAAGAAGATGAGATGATAGAAGAAGGAGAGATGACAAAAGAAGAAGAGATGCTCCTCACAATTATGAAGAAGGCCATTGTTCTCAAAAAAGGTCAAGGAACTCCAGGTATGAAAACAATAATGTTGCTTCACAATCTAAATATATTCTTATTTTTGGCCTTTCTAGTTCCTCTCCTCCAGATTCATGTCATAGTTAGCTAGTAGATAGTGGGGATTCTATACATTTTTCTGGGTACAAGGAAGTTCTCTCAAATTTGGTTGAGAGGGAGACAAATCTAAAGATCATCCTTGGGGATAACTCCACTTATCTGGTGAAGGGCTTTGGTTCTGTTAAATTTCATTCAGACTCTGGGGAATTTATTCTTCTTCATGAAGTTATGTATGTTTCGGGATTAAAGAAGAACTTGGTATCTATATTTGCCTTTGTTAATTTTAGGTATGTTCTATACTTAGAGAAATTTATTTCAATTTTCACAGTTAGCTCAATATCTTTTCCAGATTAGCAATCACATCAGCAATTAAAGTAAACTGCGGATAGAACATAAACATAAATTGCAGAAGACAAGCCAAGACAAGAGGACACAAGATGTGGCACTAGCCAGGGACAAACCCCAATGTGGAAGAACTCTTGATCAATTCTTCTTATATGCTCTTCAATAGTTCAACAGAGGGAGAAAGAGAGAGATAGTACATTTACAACAGAAGTCAACAATTTGACTTATCTAGATAAGAGCATAGATCATCTCTAAGAAGATGATAGATGAGATCAGTTGAAGACATGTTGCTTCAACTGATTCTCCAACGTGACTCCTTCACTTATCATTGTGTTGCATCTCATCATCATGCTACACCTCACTGCACCATGTTGCACCCATCATCACAATGTAGGACCTTATGACCATGTTGTACACATCATACTGTTGCACCTTATGCTGCACTATTATCCCAGTGTTTAGCACTGTTGTACCTTGTGCCACTGCTACACCATGTTGTCACCCATGTACTTGTTGCACCAAGTACCATATTGTTGTCCCAATGTGTTTGCAGCACTATGCTTGCCATACCTTGTTGTTGTTGCTGTCCCACGTACCATACTATTGCAGCACCATGAACTTGTTGCACTAAATACTAGTTGTCCCATGTACCATACCAATATGTACAGCCACCAATTTGGCTCCCACAAATAGCCCAACAATCTGGTCCAAACTAATCCTCAACACCTACAAGAAATGTCATAAACAACATATCTTAGCTCACTGTTTTGAGGTCTGATTTGTTTACTGCAACTTAGGTCTGGTTAAGGCATATCACAGTCTCTTTGCCAACCTTCTTTTCCGCCCAGATTTGCTCCAAAGTGATGCAGCTGCCCTTCCTTGTGGGGATGAGACCCTTCACAATAATCCTAGGCAGTTCTAGCCTTTACAAGGTCCACGGCCTACCCTCACAGCAAGCTTTCATAGATTTGCAGCAAACTGGTAAACGATTTGCCCATCCTCTAAACAGTTAATGTAGTTGCCCTTCCTTGCAATAATTCACCTAAGATGGCCTAAGACAGCGCTTCAAACCTTCGCTGGAACGTTGCCTTAGCTGTGGCCTAGTCATCCCTTTACTCGGCTTGTTAGAAAGAACAGTCGTCAAATACATCCATTCCTCGGTCTCCTTCATCTCCTCTTCATCACACTGTCCAAAATCTCCTTGGCCTTCTTGACAGCCTCCAAAACCCACGATGTTCTGTCCTCTCTTTTTTTTTGTTGCAACTAAAACAGAGAATGTTTAGGGTGGTTGAACAACGTTTAGGGCAGCTTCGATCTGGACAGCATATAGCCTTGTGTCCACCATAAGAGTTGCCCTCCATGTAAGCTACCACATTAGGACATAGTGCCTTCTCTTCATTGCTTGTATCTAGATATAGGGCATGCCTTCTTTATGACAGCGTTGAGCTAGGGCATCCTCTCCTTAGAGCTACATCAATTCTTAGGATCTATTCCTCCCACCAAAAACCCAAAGACAAGTGGAGAGAAAAAGAACACAAGAAGTGTGTGTGAGAAATGACTCTCGAGTCATCTCCTTTTATACTAAAATGTTGACCACATGTGGCGTTTATTTGGTTGTTGGCCGACCTTGATGAATTGTCTTATAACACAAAGAAATTCATAACTCCATGAATACTTATCGAAATCGGATGATCTTTAGATCAATTCTCCACCTCTCTATATCAGTTGCCATAAATAAGATGACCCACATGGAGTTTGGCCCTAGTTGCCAATTTTAACACTCCCTCTCAACTAGGGAGAACTCCATCCGCTGATCCATCTGTCCAACTGTACTATCTCTGTCATCAGTGCCCTGCACTGCTCTGCTCTGCTCTACTATGCTCTACTCTACTAAGATCTGCTCTGCTCTACTATGCTCTACTCTACTAAGATCTGCTCTACTCTGCTCTCCTGAACCATGAAGAAGAAGAACTGATCGAGAATGTCTCATACCATTCTCTACTGACCCGAAGTCAGTTTATATGAAGAGAGTGTCATACTGACCCGAAGTCAGTTTCATTGATCCCAGATCAATATCACAAGAGAGTATCTCAACCCACTCATACTGATCTCAGATCAATGGAGGTCATCCTAGCATGGGGAGTATTGTAGATACAACAATGCGTCCATCGATAGTACTACGATGGTCCCTAACCCCATTTCCTTGCTCATTGACCAAAGGAGAGGTACTTCCCATGAGTCCCAGATTGCATGGGTAGGATGCCTCGACAGGAGAACCACTCATCATATCCCTAAGTCGCCACGAGGTATCATTGGGGAAGGTTGAGCCATTCACCCTGTACACAACGCACCATTAGGGGAGGGTGAGTCGCCCTATGGTCACGTGTTGCTTCAGTAAGTACCCCAAACCCCCTGGAGCTCCTAGAGCTCAATGCATGCAACATGCAGGACCCTCATAAGAGGGTCTCTCAAAGACTCCAAGTCGTTCGAGAAAGTCACAAATTTGACCTTTCCCCGGCGCTTATAGACAAAATGTCTACGATCTATACATTAGTCTCAATGCAATGGAGCCTCCTCGCTCATCGATGTACCATATCCCAAATAAGGTAGTATCTGATGTCTATATGCTAGAGCAATTATAGAATACGGGATTCCTCAACAATCGAATCCCCCCTCATTGACACAGAGGATTACGATGGTATCCATCATGTGTACAAACAGCTCGTTGAAGAGCTTCCACAACTAGGTATCTTCACACGAGATCATACTCGTAGCTATGTATTCGATCTCAACGGTGCTTATAGCAATCGACTTCTGCTTCCTCCTCATCCAGGGTATCGAAGCAAAATCCAAAGAGAGCCAACACTCATAAGTGCTCCTGCGATCCTCTGCACTGCCTACCCAGTCAGCATTTGAATAATCATGCAGCTTCATATTTCCGGCAGTGTATCTCAATCCAAGAGAGATTGTGCCCTGAAGATATCTCAAAAGATTCTTGGCACCAATCTAGTGTGGCTCAACCATATATGAGCTCATCATACTAACTGCAAAACATATATCTGGACGAAAGTTTACCACGAACATCAATGCTAGTATGAGTTTATGAAACTCAAAGGCATTTCCCAGATCAAGTCTGGCATCACTACCACATAACTTCTAAAAGTTAAGCTCCATCGAGGTAGTCACAGGCTTGCAATTTACCATTCCAAATCTGAAATCCAACTCCCTCTTACTTTTGCAAATGAAAGGGTCTGCACCTATTAAGAAGAGGTCGTCCTCATAAGGTGCCACTATGAGAGGTCTATCATCCACAACCTTCAAGCAATGGTTTGGATCGGCTTCACTCCTAGTGAATCTCAGCGTCATCTAATAGCTATCAATCCTCTCATATCAAGCCCAGGGTGTTTTGCTTCAACCCATAGAGCAGTTTCTTCCACCTGCATACATGAGATTCCCGATCATGAATCTCAAACTCCTCGGGTTGTTCCAAACTTGTGGACCTGCTACATGAGGGGAATGGTCCCCTTGTAAGATTTTCCTTCAGTACATCTCGGATGTGTACCTTCGTGCTCTTCTTGGATTCAAGCATCCATGTCATCATCTAACTCACATCGGGTAGGGCCCCATAATAAGTAGACCTCTGGTGTTATAGATGAGATGTGACAACTGACATGGTCCCCAATGGACTTCCTGCAACTTGATACAACCTTGAACTCAAAAGCATCTTTGAAAATTCCATTTTCAAATACGTACCTTTCCATCGATGAATGCCACCATGAAAACTTTGACTTCCATTTCTGAAATGGTCACTAGCTTCTTCTTGCGATCAGGTAAATAAAAGAGATTTTGTAAATGAATCGAATTACCCTCATTCAATTGAGGGGTAATATTCCCTACACCCTTTCCCGGATAGGTGGCATTAGCTCCAAGTATAATCCCACGATTGTTTCCATCTCTACCAAATTAGAGAGAGCACCCTTCTATCCAATGAAATGCCTTGAAGCACTGGGGTTCCTTGCTTACTTTGAAGAATCGACCGTATCCTTGATGACTTGCATTACCTGTCATTCCTTTGATCATTGAAGATGTCCCTAGAATGATCGTTATCATCATCAAGTGATGTGTCCTTGCCTCGGACACTCCTTCGCATAATAGTCTAACTTATTACACCCAAGGCATCTGCCTTTCCATCCACCCTTAGATCCGGACTTCCCATCGAAGTGATCTTTAGATCATCAGAAGCTTCCGCTGTGCCATTCTGATAATATTCTCTGCTTCGATTTCACCCTCGGTGAATTTGAAGAGGGATGAGGAATTCATTTTTTTGTCCTTTCCCAACTGTCTTCGGTGATTGCTCTTTCACTCTTGCATGGGCTTTGTCTTCACCTCAACTCCAATACCATGTTAATTTTAGGTATGTTCTATGATTAGAGAAATTTATTTTAATTTTCACAGTTAATTCAATATCTTTTCTAGATTAACAATCACATCAGCATTAAAGTAAACTACAGATAGAACATAAACATAAATCGCAAAAGACAAGCCAAGACAAGAGGACACAAGATGTGGCGCTAGCCAAGGAAAAACCCCAATGTGGGGAAACCCTTTATCAATTCTTCTTATATGTTCTTCAATAGTTCAACAGAGAGAGATAGTACATTTACAACAGAAGTCAACACTTTGACTTATCTAGATAAGAGCATAGATCATCTCTAAGAAGATGATACATGAGATCAGTTGAATACATGTTGCTTCAACTGATTCTCCAAGGTGACTCCTTCACCTATCATTGTGTTGCATCTCATCATCATGCTACACCTCACTGCACCATGTTACACCCATCATCACAATGTTGGACCTTATGACCATGATGTACACATCATACTATTGCACCTTATGCTGCACTGTTGTCCCAGTGTTTAGCACTGTTGTACATTGTGGCACTGCTACACCATGCTATCACCCATGTGCTTGCTGCACCTATGCTACTTCATGTACTTGTTGCACCAAGTACCATACTGTTGTCCCAATGTGTTTGCAACACTATGCTTGCTGCACCTTGTTGTTGTTGTTGTCCCATGTACCATACCATTGCAGCGCCATGAACTCGCCGCACTAAATACTAGTTGTCCCATGTACCATACCACTATGTATATCCACCAATTTTGCTCCCATAGATAGCCCAAGAATCTGGTCCAAACTGATCCTCAACAGCTACAAGAAATGTCATAGACAACATACCTTAGCTCATTGTTTTGAGGTCTGATTTGTTCGCTACAACTTAGGTCTGGTTAGGGCATATCACAGTCTCTTTGCCAACCTTCTTTTCTGCCCAGATTTGCTCCAAGGTGATGCGACTGCCCTTCCTTGTGGGGATGAGACCCTTCACAACAATCCTGGGCAGTTCTAGCCTTTACAAGGTCCACGGCCTGCCCTCACAGCAAGCTTCCATAGATTTGCAGCAAACTGGTAAAGGATTTGCCCGTCCTCTAAACAATTAATGTGGCTGCCCTTCCTTGCAATAATTCACCTGAGATGCCCTAAGACAACCCTTCAAACCTTTGCTAGAATGTTGCCTTAGTTGTGGCCTAGTCATCCCTTTACTCGGCCTGTTACAAAGAACAATCGTCAAATACATCCATTGCTCGGCCTCCTTCATCTCCTCCTCATCACACTGTCCAGAATCTCCTCGGCCTTCTTGACAACCTCCAAACCCCACACTGTTTTGTCCTCTCTTTTTTTTTTTTGTGGCTAAAACAGAGAATGTTTAGGGTGGTTGAACAACGTTTAGGGCAGCTTCGATCTGGATAGCATATAGCCTTGTGTCCAACATAAGAGTTGCCCTCCATGTAAGCTACCACATTAGGACGTAGAGCCTTCTCTTCATTGCTTGTATCTAGATCTAGGGAATGCCTTCTATATGATAGTGTTGAGCTCAGGCATCCTCCCCTTAGGGCTGCGTAGATTCTTAGGATCTCTTCCTCCCACCAAAATCCCAAAGACAAGTGGAGAGGAAGAGAACACAAGAAGTGTGTGTGAGAAATGACTCTCAAGTCATTTCCTTTTATACTAAAACATTGAGCACATGATCTAGGTGGATATTGGTGGCCACCTGCCAAGTCCACTTGGACTCCCACCATTGTATCTTTCAGCTTTTCAGTTTCCTTAATTGTAGCACAGTTTATTATTTTTAGCAGTTTTTCAGGTCCTGAACTTCCGAAGCCGTTTTGAGGCCCTAAATGATGTTTTTTGGGAAAACTAGGAGCAACATGGGTCCATGGACCGATGTTGCTCTTCCCAAAGTTGTAGTTCTCGGATATATCTTTCTAACGAAACATTGGGTGCGTCAAACGGAGATCATATGCCAAAGTTACGACCCCGGGAAGTTGATGTACCAATTTACCCAAACAGGGCCCACAGTTTGGCGTTTCATCTTCTAGGGTTAGGTTTTTGGATGTT
>APFE030438119.1:1945-24297 GCA_000404065.3 Pinus taeda | reverse complement strand
GAATACGAGGACATCTTCACCTCCCCCACAGGGGTTCCTCTGCATTGTCAGGTCAAGCACTCCATCGATCTGACCCCAGGTGCACCGCTACCCAATGGACCAATTTATCGGTGGTCCGTTCTGGAGAATGATGAAATCAAGAGGCAGATTCAAGAGCTCCTGCAGAAAGGTCACATCCATCCGAGTTCATCGCCTTGTGGGAGCCCAATCGTGTTGGTACAAAAGAAGGATGGCACTTGGAGACTCTGTATTGACTATCGGGCGCTGAACAAGATCACTGTTCGTAACAGGTACCCAATCCCGCGGATTGACGACCTCCTGGACTAACTAAAGGGGGAAAATATTTCAGCAAGATTGATTTGAAGTCAGGATATCGCCAGGTACCAATTGAACCCTCTGATGTGTGGAAGACTGCCTTCAAAGCCAAGGAGGGCCTCTTCGAATGGTTGGTTATGCCTTTTGGATTGACGAATGCTCCTGCAACCTTCATGAGGCTAATAGATGACATCTTGCGGCCATTCACCAACTCATTTGTAGTGGTATACTTGGATGACATCCTGATCTTCAGCCAGAGTTGGGAAGACCACCTCCACCACATCCGACAGTTTCTCCAAACACTGCGGCAACACAAGTTATGGGCCAATTTGGTGAAATGCACTTTTGGCATGACCCAGGTTCAGTATCTGGGATACGTTATTGATGAACAAGGGGTGCATGTGGATCCATCCAAGGTCCAAATCATTCGAGATTAGCCATCTCCAACAACTTTGACAGAGCTCCGCAGCTTTCTAGGTCTTGCCAACTTCTACCGCAGGTTCGCGTTGGGATTTTCTCATATCACTTGGCCCTTGAGTCAAGTCACCAAGGGAGGAGCGAAAGCAAAATTCTTTTGATCTGAATCTCAATAGAGGGCATTCATAGAATTGAAAGATCACCTCTGCACGACACCCGTGCTCGCGTTACCAGACTTACAACAACCATTTGAGGTCGAGACAAATGCCTCGACTATGCTATTGGGGCAGTTCTTACTCAACACGGGCATCCAGTGACATATCACAGTGAGACACTTTCAAACACAGTCTGGAAGTATCCCACTTATGACAAAGAAATGCATTCCATTGTGCAGGCCTGTCGACAATGGAAGCGTTACATTTTGGGGAAGGAAACGGTCATCCACACAGACCACCGACCCCTGCAGTTCATACAGACCCAAGGGAAATTGCAGAATGATCGCCATCAAAAATGGACCACATACCTGCAACAATTCCTCCATTTCAATATCAAGTATAAGAAGGGTAGCACCAATAATGTTGCAGATTGCCTCAATCGACCACCGATCATGGCATTAACCACTGTGCTTAGCACTTGTGGGCATGAGACTTCTGACTGGCCACTTCTCTACAAAAGCAACCCAGAATTCGGCAATACATACCTGACACTCTTGGAGGGTCAGCATGTTCCATATTTTCACCTCCAAGATGCCCTGTTATGCCACATGGGTCACCTTTATGTTCCTTCAAGCGAGCGTGCCAAGATGATTTGGGAAGCACACTACAATCGAGCTGCTGGACATTTCGGGGTCTAGAAAACGGTGGCAGTACTGAAGAAGTATTTCTATTGGCCGAATCTTCAACACAATGTCGAGAAGTACATCAGATAATGCATTGCCTGCGCCATTGTCAAACCGACCATCAAGAAGCAAGGCCTCTATACCTCGTTGCCTACCCCTAGTCGACCTTGGGAATCCATCTCCATGGATTACATGTCAAGTCTTCCTTCCACCAAACATGGAAACGACTGTGTTTTTATGGTCGTCGACAGGTTCTCGAAGATGGCCATTATGGCCGCTTGCAAGAAGAATATCATAGCAGAAGCCACTACTAAGCTCTTCTTTGAACAAGTGTGGGTACACTTTGGGATCCCACAGTCTATCATCTTAGATCGAGACAGCAGGTTCCTTAGTACATTTTGGTCCAGTCTCTGGTCGATGCTCGACACCAAACTCACTAAGTCCACAGCCTTCTATCCTCAAACTGATGGCCAGATAAAGGTTGTCAACAGGATGATCGTACACATTCTGCGCATGTACAACTCAAAGCATCCACACACATGAGACGAGAGCCTCCCATATGTTCAACACAGCTACAACCGGGCTCTCCACAACTCGACTGGCCACAGCCCCTTTCAGGTGGGCTTGGGATTCCAGCCACTATGTCCCATTGATGTGGCCATGCCAATTGCAGCTACTCACGCAAGTTCGGCTCATGTCCAGTCCGAAACACATAAGAAAAATAGCTTCATTGAGTACATCCAACATATTCGCCAACAGGTCCATGACATTCTGGAGAAATCAAATGTCAAGTACAAGCAGCGACATGATCAACATTGGGTGCCACACTAGTTTCAGGTGGGCGACAAAGTCTGGTTGCATTTGCAAAAGGAATGCCTTACCGAAGCCTATCGAAAACTCAGACCACTCCGATATGGTCCTTACACCATTACCAAGGCTATGGAAGACAATGAATTTGAGCTCAAAATTCCCCCATTCCTTGGCCTGCACCCAATGTTCAATGTGGACCGCCTTCGGCCATACTTTCCACCATTACTAGACACATCCGACATTGCAGAACAGCTCACACCCACAGAGTTAAATCCAGATTGCATGGAACACGCTGCAATTGATCGGATCATGGACACACAGATCAAGCACACTCACCAGCAGAATATCCAATTGTATCGAGTTGTCAAAGCAGGCCAACTCCACCACGACAAGTGGCTCACAAGGGACCAAGTTCAGCAGAAGTTTCCTCATCTCATGGAGGAACTCAACGCAATGGGGACCATTGCTTCCTAAGGGGGGAGGAATGATCCAGGTGGATATTGGTGGCCACCTCCCAAGTCCACTTGGACCCCCACCATTGTTTCTTTTAGCTTTTCAATTTCCTTAATTGTAGCACAGTTTACTATTTTTAGTAGCTTTTTGGGTACTGAACTTCCGGAGTCGTTTTGAGGCCATAAACAACTTTTTTTGGGAAATCTGGGAGCAACATGGATCCATGGACTGATGTTGCTCTTCCCAAAGTTGTAGTTCTCGGATAGATCTTTCTAACGAGATACTGTGCGCGTCAAATGGAGATCATATGCCAAAGTTACGACCTCGGGAATTTGATGTACCAATTTACCCATATGGGGCCCACAGTTTGGCTTTTCATCGTCTAGGGTTACGTTTTTGGATGTTTAGGGTTTTCCATTGTTTCTCAGCAATAAATAGGCCTTCAAGCCTCATTGTAACACAGTTCAGAGGCATGTAGCCGCCACATCTCTTCTCGAAGATAAGCTACCATCGCCTTAGCTAGTTTATTTATATTTCTGTCTGTAAGCATATTTCAATGTTTTACATTAATGAAATGAAGTATTATTTCCACTGCATCTTTGTGTATATGGTTATCTCTATATTTTGTTGTGTTCCTGTTTAAATCCAGATCAGCACATGTGGGGTTTATTTGGTTGTTGGCCGACCTTGACGAATTGTCTTATAACACAAATAAATTCATAACTCCATGAATACTTATCAAAATCGGATGATCTTTAGATCAATCCTACACCTCTCAATGAGAGGGATCCAAAAAAAATATCAATTGTCATAAATAAGATGACTCACATGGAGTTTGGCCCTAGTTGCCAACCTTGGAAGACAAAGGGATGAGAGTTGACTTCATAAGAGGAAAGGTCCTCACCTGGCCTATGGGACTTCGCATGAGGATGCTTTCACCTTGGGATCTAGAATTGGAGGAATCTATAGAGTGAATGGAAGACCACTGCAAGCATTGGTTCATGATTTGAATCATCAAAGTAGTTATGGCACTAAAGACTGGTACACCTTCATTATGAAGCCCTACCTAAAGTTAGAAGATTGGTTTTCAAGATGCCTACTATTCTATCTAGTCATGATGGTGTATGTCTGGGATGTGCTAATCAAAAGAAGACAAGGCGATCATTCCCCTCCAACAAAAGCAGGACTAATGATATTCTACAACTCATCCACTCTAACCTAGGTGGACCCACGGCTGTGCAGTCCCCTGGTGGCTACCTCTATTATATTATCCTTATTGATGACTTCTCCAGGAAAACATGGATATTTTATTTTAAGCATAAGGATGAAGCATTTGACATGTTCAAGGACTTCAAGGCATTGATAGAGAACCAAACAAGGAAGAGAATCAAAGTTTTCAAGTCTGACAATGGTGGAGAATATACCTCAAATGAGTTCATTGAATTTTGCAAGGAGTCTAAAATAAAGAAAGAGACTATTGTACCATATGATCTCAAACAAAATGGTGTGGCTGAGAGAAAGAACAGGTCTATCATGGAAGTTTCCCGAGCCATGTTACATGATCAAAAGTTGTCAAAGTTCTTTTTGGGAGAAGCCACAAATACAGCGGTCTATGTTCAAAACAGGGTTCCTCGTCAAGCCCTGGACAACAAAACTCCCGAAGAAGTGTTTACAAGTGTGAAGCTCGATATTCGTCATCTAAGGATATTTGGCTACCCAGTGTATTTTCATGTGTCGAAGGACAAAAGGAACAAGCTAGAAGCCACAAGAAAGAAAGGTATGTTTGTTGAATATTGTGAAAATTCTAAAGCCTTTCAAATATATATATCTAATCAAAGGAAAATCGAGTTTAGTAGGGATGAAACCTTTGATGAAGACACTACCCTGGGAAAAGCAAGGGACCTTCCTCCCCCTCCTCTTGTTGAGAAGATGGATGATGACATGAACTTACTAGATGGCCATTATGTGCCCAAGCCAGTGAAAGATGATGTTGATGATCCCATGGAGCCTATGGACCCTTTGGATCCTCCTCCACATGATCCCTCTGCCAGGAAGAGACATCTTTGGCTTAGTGATACATTACAAGATGTCGAAAGACATGTTCTTTCCAAAGGAACCTTCAGAGAAAGCAAGAAGCCATGTCGGTACTAGGGATATGTTATAGACATAGCTTGATCATACAGGCTGAACCTCCCATTTCTGAAGAAGTGTTGAAAGAGAAGGTATGGAAGAATGTCATGGCCGAAGAGTATGAGTCTATTATGAAGAATGATGTATGGGATGTTTTACTGAGACCTAAAGGAAAGTCTATTGTGACCTTGAAGTGGCTATACAAGATCAAGCATGGAGCTGATGGAAGTATTGAGAAACATAAGGCAAGGTTCGTGGCTAGAGGTTTCTCCCAGAAAGAGGGAGAAGATTATGATGACATCTTTGCACTAGTTGCCCAATACACTAATATTCATTCCATTGTTGCCCTTGTTGCAAGTCAATGATGGACCCTTCACCAAATGGATGTAAAGATTGCATTTCTTCATGGCATACTACAAGAAGAAGTATTCATTGAGCAACATCGGGGATTTGAAGTAAAGGACAAGAGCACTCAAATTTGTAGATTGAAGAAGGCACTTTATGGTTTGAAAGAAGCCACCCAAAGCCTAGTATGCCCACATTGATAGTTACCTGGTGAAGCTTGGATTCACAAGAAGCAATGTTGACCCGAACCTCTACTTCAAAGAGGTCTAAGGTATGCCTTTGATTTTGGTTTTATATGTTGACGATCTATTTTTGACAGGTAGTGAGCCTTTGATGCTCAAGTGTAAGAGGGAATTGGCCTCTGAGTTTGAAATGAAGGATCTTCGTTTGATGCATTACTTCCTGGGATTAAAAGTGTGGCAAAAACCCGGTGAGATTTTCCTTTCTCAAGGAAAATAAGTCTTGAAACTATTGGAAAGATTTGGAATGGTAGAATGCAAGTCCCTAGCCACTCCAATGGAGATGAAATTTAAGAAGTTATGTGGAGATGTTGTTGGACCTGACTTGGTGAATCCCTCTGAGTATCGACAATTGATTCGAGCATTGATGTTCCTCGTGAACACCCGTCCGAACATATGTTTTGCAGTCACCACTTTCAGTCAATTCATGACTGAGCCTCTTCATGCACACTAGGTTGTTGCCAAACACGTGCTGAGATATTTGCATGGGACGATAAATCTTGGTCTAAGATATACCACCGTAGATGTGAGGCTACATGGATACACTAATGCTAACTTGGTCAGAAATGTTATTGACAGGAAGAGCACATCAGGATGTCGCTTTATTTTGGGTTCTACCATGATATCTTGGATGAGCATGAAGCAGATGTTTGTGGCTTTGAGTACAGTAGAGGCAGAGTATATTGATGCTAGCATAGCCAGTTGCAAGGCAGTTTGGTTGAGGAAGAAATTTGGAGAGTTGTTTGAGCAAGTACTAGATAGAACACTAATATATTGTGACAACAAGAGTGGGATCTGATTAGCAGAGAATCTCGTGTTTCATGACAAATCCAAGCATATTGAGATCAGGTATCACTATATTTGAGATATGGTGTAGAGAGGAGCAGTGAGACTTCATCACATTTCGACTTATGAGCTAATAGCAGATATACTCACCAAGGCTTTGTCTAAAGGGAATTTATTGGTCTTCAGAGAGTAGCTTGGACTGATGGATGTGACCCTCCCAGGTAAGGGTCCCAAGTGATCGAGAACACTGAGCAATGCTCTTCCCCCCTGTTTGAGCTCACAAGAAGAGGAATTGAGCCTAAGAGCTCCAGGGCTTGAGGGAACTCTGGACAATAGGAAAGTTTGTGATCCTTACCTTCGATTGTAAGTTATATCATGCTTATTGTCACTCAATATACTTGACAGAGTATACCCAATTGGCACCCGACCCACAAGCTAGGCTTGTTGGGATTGTTTCCCAACCATCTAGCCAATGGGTGTTGGCTACCAAAGTTAGGCGTGATCCTTACCATTTATGGTAAGTAGTATCCCACTCAAGTTATGGGATGCAGGTGCTCTACCACTATCTCCTGAGGGTCAAGTTGGGAAGATTAACAGACAATAAGGTAGTATATGATCCTTAACTCACAGTAAGTAGTATCCTACCTATTGTCACAGGTCAATAGGATAGAGTGTGATCCTTACCCTTGTGGGTAAGTCGTATCCTGCCTATTTTCCTTGGATAAATGGTGGTAGCTTGAGCTCCCCTATGATGTTAAATTCTTCTTCTATTTGATCCAAGAGTGTTCAACAGAAAAGCAAAGACGACATTTGACTTGATGAGGATGAAACATTTGAGATGAGATTCATGACACAATCAGAAATTTCTCCCTAGCCAAGAGTGAGTGTTAATTTGGCAACTTAGGTACAAATTCCCTCCTTTGGAGAGCCTTCCTCATCCGAAGAAGGCCCTCTTTACCCTTGGAAGATTAATTTGGTAAGGAAAAATATTTTGAAACAGTGGTCGGAGAATCCACAGTATGAAACTTTTTATGCCAACGTTTCGAATCCCAAATGGGATCCATCATCAAGACTTTTGAGAGATGATAAAAAGATGAGCTGCTTTAGGGAATAAATACTAATGAGGAATGGATAAGCACTCTGTCGGCTGGGATATACTATTGTTAATTAATATTAATTAATTTTATTACAATTAAATTCATTTTATTCATTTTTTTTATTAATTTTAAATTAGTTTTATTTTATTAATCTAATTAATTTAATTAATTTAATTTATTAAATAAAGAAATTGTTTATTATTTTTATTATATTATTTTGGATTTATTTAATTAATAAAATTTAAATAAATTTTTATTATACAAATTTATTGATTCATTCATTAATAATATTATTTAAAATATTTAATTTAAATTTTAAATTTAATTTTTATAACCTAAATTTATAATTAGTTAATTTTATTAATTTAGATGTTTCTTTATTTTAAATGTTGTAGAATTATAATATTTATTAATTCAATTTTTTATTAATTTTATTAATTAATATAATATTAATTAATTATCCATTTTTAATTAATCATAATTTATTAGTTAATCTCATTAAATATAAAATTCATTTTATTTATTTATTTTATTATTAATTATTCACATTATTAGTTTTATTGATTTCTTATTAATTTACTTAAAAATGGAGTAATGATACTATATATATAAGGGATAAACCCTAATAATTAATTAGTTATAATTTAATAATTATGATTTATTATAACTGATTAATATATTAATTAATATATAGATGTATTATTGTATTTTAAGGTTAGTTATTAAATATTTGTTAGTATTAAATAGGGTTATTAGAGAATTTTACCTGCTTACCTGCTATACCTGGGATGAGTTTGTGGTCTTGATTCCTTGATCAAGGGGAGCCAGCTCCCGCTAATTCCCAAACCATTGTCTCTGTTCAGATTATGGGGATGTTTGATAATTTCAAGCGCTTCTCTGATCTTTCGTCTCTACTGCTGCTCCTCCCTTGCGATAATTGATGCGCTTTCCAAGCAAATATGGTGCTTAGTTTTTGCGGAGTGCTCTGCCAAGGCTGAAGTCCGAGATCTTTCATTCTTAATATCAGTGCCATGTTCCTTGAGCCTTGTCCGGAGGGAGCGACCTGTTTCACCAATGTAGCTTTTTCCACATGAACAGTCTATTTTATAGACTCCTTTGAGCTGTTGCTTGTCAATATCATCTTTAACAGACTTCAGACCTTGCCTAATAGTTCCAGGCGCTGAGAAATGCGTGATGATGTTTTTCTTTTTTAGGATTTTAGCGATTTTGTCTATAACTCCATGGATATAAGGAAGAAAAACTTTTCCAACCTGAGGCTGGTCTTGAGCCTTAGGTTCATGAGATAACAACTTCCTTTCGGCTTTCTCTATGGCTCTTTTAATCTCTTGTTCTTTGTAGCCTAGGCTCTTAAAGGTTGAAACCAAATGCTTCTTTTCTTCGCTAAGATGCTCTGAGTCACAGATTCTAAGGGCTCTGATGGCAAGGGTGTTAAGAACCCCAAACTTCTGGGCTGGGTGATGGTGGGATTCAGCATGGAGGTAACTTTCTGTGTGGGTAGACTTCCTGAAGACTTTATGCCCTAGAGAGCCATCCTCTTTTCTGATGATTAGGACGTCTAAAAATGGGATGCTCATGTTTTCCTCAAGTTCCATAGTAAATTTTATTTCCGGAGAGATAGAATTTAGGTGAATGAAAAACTTCTCAAGCTCTGGTTTACCATGAGTCCATTTTATATTTGTATCGTCCACAAATCGCTTCCACCAGGCTGGTTTTAAAGGATATGAATTAAGGGCCTTCTTTTCAAAGTATTCCGTATATAGGTTGGCCACGATCGGCGAGAGGGGGGATCCCATTGCCACGCCAGATGTCTGCTCATAAAATATATTTTTAATGTGAAAACCCTCAAGGACACAAAAGTTCAAGTCGGCCTAAACACAAAATTAGGTCTCCAAAGTCACATAAATACAAGTCAAGGCAGCCTCATTTGGACATCACATCAACGCACATCTTCTTGTCTCTCCTCTTGTGCTTGGTTTGTATAGGTCTAAGGCAGGGCAGTCAAGTTCACACGTGCGAAGGTTCAAGGTCTAATCTAAAATTTTGTGTTGACTTTTCTGTTTGGGTGACTGTTGACCAATTTTGACTTGGAATTTTGACCTCCTTTGACTTGCAAATGTTCAATCTTTTGAGGCCAAGTTATTCAGAATTCTATGGAGAAGCCAAGATTTTTGGGCACCTTTGACTGTTGTTGACTGTTGATTTTGACCTCTGAAATTTCAATTTGACAAGGGTTTTCTCCCTCCTCTGACCAAATTTGACTGAATTGCTTGGGACTGTTTTCACTGTGGTTTGACCAACTTAGAAGGCCAAATACTTTGACTACTAACCAAGCCTTTTTGGAGGAGTTTGATCATTGACTTGTGGACTAGTTAGGGCTTCTTTGACTGTTGTTGACTATGGCAAAATTGTAGACTTCTACTTGTTGACCAGATTTGGCATTGAGACTCATCTATTGGATATTGGTTGGTAGATCTCTTGGATAGTCAAAGAATTTTATTGGTGAATTGAATCATTGTATCTCTCTATTGAACATTTTATGACAATCTAATAAGAAGAATTTGAAAGGGTTTTTCCCTTTGTGGGGTTTTTCCCTGGTCATTGTCCAAATCTTGTGTTTCTTGTCATTGGCTCTTGATTGTCTTCTATTGTACATTGCATTTATTGTTCTATCTACAATTGTTATTTATCATTGAAAGATTAAATTTGATTGTTAATTGAAGAAAAGATTTGGTTAAGTGATTGTAATAACATAAAATAGTGGAAAATTAAGATTACATTTCTCTGCCATATGTGGAACAATATGATCCTTAACTCCATCAAGAATCATTCTCTTTACTTTGGCATTCTCCTTCTCGTAGGTGGCTAGTTGTTGAGGATCTATAAGTGGCAATAACATTCTCCACAAACTCCTTTAGGCCATACTCATCCAATAAGAATTACATCCTGGCCTTTCAAATGCCAAAGTTGGAGGCTCCATTATACCTATCCTAATCTCTAAATTCTACTGCGGCCATCTTTGGAAAATCTGGAAATTCAGCAAACACATATAAACTGGAGAAGTAAACTGAAGAATTTGACTTGGGTAGAAACCCTCAGCTTTGTTTTCTTGTGCATGCGCAGTGTTAAGAAATCTAGGGCATCGAGATTAAGTGATTTCTCTTCTATTGATAACTGCTTGTGAATGCTTTTTACTTTTTAGATTAGGATTTTCTTTTACTTGTGTTATTATAATGTTATTCTTCATTAAGAAACTACCAATGCATAGACCATAAAGAGACAAGAGACACAAAATATAAGCTATTAGTCAGGGCCAAACCTCTCCCACTTGAGAGGAAACCCCAAACAAATTCTTCTTCTTACAGAGGCTTCAATTGACAAATACCAAGACCAAGACCCTTCACCTATTTGCCACTCCAAGACCAAGAAACAAAGATTCCTTCATGAGATCCTTAGTCAACGATAGTCAACCTTCAGCACCTTCCTCCTTCACAGCTTCTCTTCAACTCTGGCTTCTTTCTTTTTCAGACCTTCGCTTATTGAAGGCTCCCTGAATTAGGTCTGCAATTTTTTACCCTAGATCATGCATATGACCTTCTCTTATGCCCTGATTTCCTTCACTTTAGTAGGAGGTCTCTTCCTTGGTAACTCGACTTGTAATGTACCTTGATCTTCTCCTTGCTATGACCTACAAGTATCACAACAGAAGCTCGACATTTTTTGCAGTGGACAGCACTCTTTCCTCACGTGTGGAGTAGATTACCCCAAAAACAATGTTAGAGACTTCGTTCTACCTTCCCTTCTCTTCGTTGGCTATAAGACTATCTTCTTTGACCCTTTAGCACTTCTTGTTTCAGTCCTCATCTTCATTGAAAATTTGTCTTCCACATGAAATTTGAACTACCCTATTTATAGTTGTTTCCCCATCAATTAGGCCGACTTGAGAGAGAGTGAGCCGACATGTCCTTTTGTGAAGATTATTTATTCCATCTTGTAGTTGCCTTGTAGGAGGTGTCTTTGCTTGGTCTTGGAGGGCCTTCTTATACATTTAATTACTCATACAAAAATGTAACATGCCCAAGAAGGGTCCTTCATACATGCCATTGACTCAATATGACTTTTATGACTAGACAACAAAACTAAAGGATCACAATGGGAACCTTAACTAAAATAAAATTCCTTGATAATAAAACCCATGATTCAAGTACTTACATAAATAATTTTATTTTCTTCTTTTCATCAATTACATAAAATCACAATTACACGTGTCATTATGAAGACCAAACCTAGTTACACTTTTCAACACTCCCTCTTAACTAGGGAGGTATTCAAAATGGTACTTGGTCATTCTCAATCTGAAGAATTCTCATAAGAAAAGTCGGATTGGTAACCCATCTGTTTAGCATCATATCAACCAGCATTGTCATATAGCAAGGCCTTGAGCAACAGCTCTATCTCTTCACGAGATCTAAGCACAAAGCTAGCAAGACCAATAAGTGCAAAACACGCATATGGAATTCCAAAATGAATTAATGAATTGATTGAGCAACAATACTCAATAATAATACAGAGATATTTACAAAGACAGAAACATCAAGTTTCTATGTAAAGAATCAGTTTATCTAAGAAACTGCTAAAAGAATAAACTTAGCAACAGCTAGAAGAGTGAGCATTAAACTAAAATAGAAATATTTTGATAGTATAGACACCCTCATCATTGTCTCTCTCGGAACATACCCCACCTGGGTTCTCAGGGTGTGTTCCACCAAGACTATTCTTATCTTAGATTCTCAGTCCTCAAAGAATATTGGTCCTCTACGACTACTCTTATCTTGGATGCCCTAACTCATCCTCAAAGAGCATCGAATGCCAGATGTTTACCCAATCCTCCATTTTGTCTTCCCAAGTGAAGACAAGAATGATGTGTCTATCTCTCCCTCTTAATAAGGGAGGACATACCTATTCCAATAAAGGAATGTACTCGCTCCTACAAAAGGAATGTCCCTAAGCTCCCTCTTGACTTAGGAATTTGCTTTCAAGTTTCTTCCAAGTCAAAAACTTGTTTCAAAGCTCCCTTTTAATTAGGGACCTACAGTAGCTCCTCAGGTAGAGATGATGGGGCAACAAGCTGCTTGAAGAACACCTCCTCACAACAGCATGAACTTCTTTTCATTATTCGGGAATCTTCATGTTTGGGACTTCTTCATAGGGCGGAGACCATCCATCACTTCCATTTATGAGGCAATCATGTCATGATCGGAAAGTGATCGTTCAATACATATATGACCTTACTTCATGTCATCTTGCTTCTTCATGCCATGTTTCCTTAAGGATCTTTCACCCTACTACATGGGCATCGGTGGTGGAAGATATCCATAGCTCTTCCCTCGGCAACCCTGCATAAGCCCGTCCAGATATTTGTTCAAAAATAAGAAATGAACACTTAAATCAAAATGACCTTTGTTATGGTCTTTCATCATGACATCTTCTAGTTTGCATCAGCATCTTGCATATAGATAGACACATCTCCCAAAGATATATATTGCCAAGGGTCTCTTTCTTTTTCAGACTCCATTAGAGTCTTCATATATTTCATGGAGATATCTTAGTCAAATCATCTTGGTCTTTGGATGTTGATTGCCTTTTTCCATGGTTGCATATCCCACGATCTCTTCCTTCCTTTCTTCACACATTTCATTCCTGGGAACTTCTAATCAGAGTTCCTCAATTATAGCCAACCATCTCATATTACATATGAGGACATATTATGTTGATTTCATCTAGTGAATGTGTGACCCATCCATTTTTTCATTCCTTCGAAGGAGGAGATCCTTTCTTTTGATCATGCTCTAAAGATAGAGCATTGATTCATGTTATCTACAACCATATGACTCTACAATACCGAATGTAAGCATACGTACCTCATTTTCCTTTATCCAGACTTCCTTCAACAACTTCCTTGATTGAAAAGAGCTTCAATCCCTTGATATACTTCACTTCTTATATCATCATACCATCATCCTATGAATTCCACAAGTTTGGAATTCTTGATGAAACACTTGCTTCCCCTCTTAATAAGTGAACCTTTCAATGAAGATTCCATCAGAGAATCTTGAGGATCTAAAGTATCCCCATCAGCAGATGTTTCCTTTTGACAGATGTATGATTAGCCTTGTACTAGATGACCTTTTTCTTTCTTTTCCATTAGTGCCACTTATGTTACAAATGAGGTCTCCAAGAGCTATATCCTTCCATAGTTGACTCCCATGCTTCAACCATCTTTCATGCTTCTCTATGATGAATTGACGAGCTCTTGCTTTCAATGCTTCTATGATGCTTCTTTTCATCAATTACATAAAATCACAATTACACATGTCATTATGAAGACCGAACCTAGTTACACTTTTCAACACATAGATCTCTCTTTTGCCCTGTGTTTTTATTTTTTTTAAATTATAAAATTCTTTGAGCTTAAATTTGTCAATTTTAGTTTGCAATTTCCATTTACATCATCATCATAGGAACTTCAAGTTCATCCATTCATAATGAAGAACAAGAAATTGAATCAGCCCCTAAAGTTGATCCAAAGTCACCACTTTGGAAATATGTAACTGTTGTAGGGAAGATCCAAGGAGAGGAATCATTGGTATGGGTTTGGACTAAGTGTTAAAAGGAGTTTAATGGATCATACACCTGAGTTAAAGCACATTTACTTGTGTTAAGAGGAAATGGTGTTCGAGTATGCATTGGCCCAAATAAAAAGGATGGGATAGACCAAACAAGGTTTAAGGAAAAAATTGCAAAATATCATAAAGAACAAGACGAGACAAATGCTAGAGAAAATCAAGCAAATCCTGCATCTTAATTCAAACAACCAACAAGGTTAGGAGCATCTTCATCAAAGCCTCCACTTCCCTCTTATGGCATTGGAAGCCCTAGTTCAAAGCAATCTAATTTGAGACCACTTGAAAAGAGTTTTAATAATAATGCTTGAGAGAAGGTATATGCAGCTATTGGTCAACGCATTTATGCAAATGGCCTTCCCTTTAACCTTGTGTGATCTCCTTATTGGGCAAAGATGATCAAAGCATTGAATGAAGCCCTAAACGGGTACAAGAGCCCTAGATATGAGAAGGTTCGCACTACATTGTTAACCACTGAGAAGTTACATTTGGAGGCTAAATTAAACCCCATTCGTAATTCATGGCACATTTCAGAGGCGTCCATCAATCATTTTTGATGGATCGAAGATCAAAGGAATACACTGTTGATCAATGTGATTGCTCAAAACCCAAAGGAGGCAATGTTTTTGAAGGCAGTGGATTGTGAGGGGTAGCTAAAAGATTCCCAATTCATTGTTGACATCTTGATTGAAGCAAATGAATTGATGGGGCCAGAAAATGTTGTCCTAGTAATAACTGGCAATGCAAAGGTGTGTAGAGCTACAAGCATAATTGTTGAAGGTAAATATCAACACATATTTTGGACCCCTTGTGATGTACATTCATTGAACCTCATGTTGAACAAGATGGGGTGTTAATCTAAGTTGTCATTGATGTCAATATAGTATTGACCGGGATGACAAATATTCTTGAGATGCCAAATGATGTCATAACTATTGAAGATATCAAGACACTAATGGAGAAGTGCCAATCATGTACCTTTGATGATCTTGATGATGAAGCCATAACCTTAGATGTTCTTACCTCAGATGATCTTGATGATGGAAGACTTTATGATGACATGGAAAAGTCAATGTTGCATATGACTAATGGCATATCACTATCTTGATGACATTATAACCCTATGATGAAGAAACCTAACAAGAAGCCTAACTGTCCTACCTCGAATTCTACACCAATAAATGACCAGTCACATTACAACCTTCACCATCCTTTAGAGCATATTTTTAGCTTTCCAATGAGCTATTGCATGGCCCGAAACTCTAGATAGTTTGGGAGATATTAATTTTTTTTAAGTTAGGAATATTAATCTGGTCCTTGAGCTGACCTGTGCTAGGCCTGTCATGTCGGCCTCCCTCCATAAGACACGTCCATTCATCTTAAACGTTAAACCAGTATTAATATGAGTTCGGACACCTCATTTTAGCAAGCAATTTGATGAAGATTTCAGAGGGAAAGTGAAGAAGGAAGGAGAACTGAAGCTGACGTTGTAGGGAAGAAATATGGGCAGATTAGGTGTTGTTCTGAGGTACGTTTATCTTCTGTTACAGGCTGCAGATCCTCTGTGGAGATTGCAAGGTTCAAATCTCCGTTTTGTGGATGCCAAAAGGCCTAGAAAGCACCCCATTCTAGGCCGCATACACAGGGAGGAGCAGCAAAGTATCTGGGACTGTTTTGAAGGGTAAACACAGAGGTTTGCAGCAATAAAATAGGGCTGACGTGTGCCCTAACCAGGTCTTTCATAAACTCAGAAAGTGCACAACTGCCAAGAACAAGTGGAGCAGTAAAACACGACCAAATTAAAGACTAAGTTGCAGGCCTTGTTGCTGATAATTGAAGATCTTGGAAGGCTAAATCAATGCATAATTTGTAGGCATATTTAAGTGCATAACTCGGCTTAGACTGCAGACTTGAGAAGACATCCAAGCACTTCTATTGCAGACATATAGCGACATCTTTGGAGCAGAATATAACAAACATGAAGACTTGTAGGTGAGCATCACTTGAAGATGTTAAAATTGGCAACTAGGGCCAAACTCCATATGGGTCACCTTATTTATGGAAGCTGATATTTTTCTTGGATTCCTCTCTCCAGAGGTGTAGGATTGATCTAGAGATCATCCGATTCTGACATGTATTTATGGATATATGAATTTATTTGTATTATTGACAATTTGTCAAGGTCGACCAGCAAGCAAATTACCCCCAGCTCAACCTCAACGTTCCATTTAAATAGAGGAGACCTCAGGTCATTTGAGACACACAACATCTCATGATCCCTCTCCACTTGTTTCGGTTTGTCTTCTCTCAAGGAGGACGTAGTGGAAAGAGTCATCTAAGAGAGCCCTAGACGCAGTTATCAAAGGTGCCTGAACCGTAGTTAAAGGGAGAGCCCTAGCAGCAATCTTGAGAAGATATCTAGCCACATTTAAAGGGAGATCTGGCCGCAATCAAAGGAGCCCTAATCCGCAATCATAAAGACCTAAAGCCACAGTCAATAGAGGCCTAAAGACGCAGTCAAGAGAGATCCTAACCACAGTCAAAGGGAAGCCCTAACGCAGCAAGAAGAAACCTATTGACGGCGTGAAAGAAGCATGAGAATTTTGGGTGTGCTGTAGGTGACAGTGAGGGCATTTAAGGGTTGTTTCAGGGGTCCGTTTAGAGGACAGATCTACTGGTTGGAGGGCCGAGGCCCCGTTCTTGGAGGTCGAGGCTAGGAGGTTTGCTTGAGGGCTTGCTGGAGGGTGGACAGTCCTCCTAAGAAGTTGTCGCAGACCTAGTTAAGGTCCTGTTGAGTGTTGGAGCTGTTTTAGGGAGACTAGTCTTAGTGTTGGGCTTAAAATTGTCCTAAAGGAGCAGCGTGGACGGAAGCATCCCATTGGAGGATAGACGCAGCCAATAGGAGTTATTCTGGGCCAGTTTGATGGGCTGTTAGGGACTGTGGTTAGTGCCCTAACCAGTCTCAGATTTGCAACAGTGCAGCAAGTTCAAAGCAGTCATGTTTGGGCTGATACATCTCGCTGTTGGAGGCCGAGTTGACTGAGCTTCGACCAAGCTTGATTGGAGGTCAAATCTGACCTGTTTGATCAACGTTGACCTTGCTGGTTAGGGCTTGTTGTTGCTGTCATAAAATATCAGTTTTGTATATTTGTACTATCTCTCTCTCTGCTGAACTATTGAAGATTATAAAAGGAATTCATCAAGGGTTTCCCCACATTCAAGTGTCCCTGGCTGGTGCCACATCTTGTGTCCTATTGCCTTGGCTTGTCTTCTACTGTTTATGTTTATGTTCTATCTGCATTTTACTATCATGTTGATGTGATTGCTAATCTGGATATTGATATTGGGCTAATAAGAAAATTGAAATAAATTGCTCTTAAGCATAGAACATACCAAAAATTAACAGAAGATCTCCATGAGCATATTGCAACACATTGAAGCATAATTTGAGACTTGTTGGAAGACTAAACTTGGACAGGGAATTGGAGCAGCTCTTTGAAGTATCTTGGAGCAAATTTGATATACATCTGGGAGATGTCTTCAGATAGGCTTGAGCAGATGCAAATTTGATATACATCTTGGAGTTGTCTTTGGATAATCTTGAGCAAACCTTGGAGTATCATCCTAGAGCACATTGAATCACTTGAAGATTAGGTTCTGGAGCAGACCTGGTGCAGCATAATAAAGAATCTTGAAGACATCTTGGAGTACCTTGAAGACATCTTGAAGATTGTGAAGAAATACTTTATTGGGCCCTTGTGAGAAGATCTTGAAAAAGCCCTTTCAAGAGGCTTAGAGCAGGTGCAGAACTAGGGTTTCACATTGAAGTCACATTGAAGATTTGTGGAGATCGTTGAAGACCATGATGCATTAGTCATCATGAGGTGACTTGGAAAAGTTGCTTGGGTATGATGAAGAGCAGTGGTGACATCTTCTATATGATGAGGTTGTCATTGATGATGTAGCGTGAAGACAATAGTGAAGCTGAAGATCGACAGGCTAGGTGAAAAAGAGTTTGGGAGTCGTGAAGTACAACCAAACATACCTTGACAAAGTGAATCTACAGGGTTGGATCCCTTGGGGTTGTTACCTCAGAATTGACAGGGTTGGTGCCTTGGAAAGTCCAAGTTGGTGCTTGGCAAATATAAGATTGGTGTCCTTGGAGTTGGTGCTCCTAATCTCAAGGTTGGTGCCTTGGATAAGATAGGGTTGGAGCCCTAGAGGATTAGAGTCCTCAAGAAACCAAGTTGGAGCCTGTACCAGAGAAGGGTTGGTGCCCTAGGTGTTGGAGCCTCTAAACGCAAGGTTGGTGCCTTGAGAAGATAAGGTCGGTGCCCTAGAGGTCGAAGCCTCACAAAAGTCCAAGTTGGTGCTTGGCAACAAATTGGAGCATGGGAGATTGAAGATTGGTGTCTTTGTCTAGGGTTGGAGCTCTATATACATTGTATTTGATTTATTGTGAAAAAGAAATTAAGAAAAGCATTTATTCTTATTGTTCGTTTTATGTTCTAAATATAAGTGATCTAACTGGTAAAAGTAACAACTGAAAAGAAATATTGATTCACCCCCCCTCTCAGTATTTCCAACAATTGGTATTAGAGCCAGTACCTTCACTCAAAGCCTAACAGCTTGAAGGTTGATCATTAGAACACAAATGGCGGAGCCAAGGAAGAAAGTCTCCAATCCTCCTAAAGATGTGTCTCTCTCAACCACCGAAATTGAAGTCAATCAATTTGTGAAGGCTCCATTGTTCAATGGAAACTTTGATATATGGGAGGCAAAAATGAGGAATTTCTTAAAGACTCAAGGCATTGAAGCCTGGAAATCGGTGATTGCTGATAGCATGATGGATGTAGAATCCAAGGAGTACAATGCAAAAGCGATGAAGGCAATCTTCAATGGGCTACCAGATTCTATAAAGGCCAATTTGGAAAAATGTTCGTCAGAAAAGGGTATATGGGACAAACTTCATGACCTTCACCCAAAAGGAGGATTGACCATGACCATTAGTCAAGAAGATGATGGGAAGCAAGAAGGAAATCCAGAACCCATCGAGGAAGCGAAAAATAAGAATTATGACATCAAGTGCAAAGAAGACCTAGAAGAAGAAGAAAGCAAAGAAGACTTTGAAGAAGATCTCCTAACTAAACTTATAGCTGCCATGGAAGAGATTAATAGTTTGAAAAAGGAAAATGAGGAACTTAAGAAGGAAGCACAAGATGGTGACCAACACAAGACAAGGAAGGAAGTTGACCTTTTCAAACTTCAAGTACTAGAAAGAGATGAGGAACTCACCAAACTTAAGGAGAAATTTCATCAAAAAAAAAGAAAGCATCATGAAGAAGTCATATCCATGAAAAATCAATTGAATAAGGCAAAGAAAAGGGAGGAAACTTTGTCAAGCCACCTTGAACAAAGACTCAAGAGCTTGAACCAACTTGAAGCAGAGATTGGTCAATACAAGTTAGAGGTCTCTTCCCTTAGATCTCCACTAGAAGCAAGGAAACAAGCACAAGGAGCTGAGAAGGTGATGGAAGCTTTGGCATTCATAGAAGGACAAGTTGATGAAGCAGAAAAGGAGAGAAACACCATGCCAACTAGAAGAAATGGATGATGACATCACCAAGTTAAGATTAGAAATCACTTCTCTTAAGGCCCAATCACGTGATGCAACCAAGATGAAGGAAGAAATGGAGATCATTCTACCAAAGAGGGATGAAGAATGCAAGAAAATGAAGGAAGAAATTGTCTTTCTTAAAAAGGAAGTTGACTTGCCAAATAAGAACTTGAAAAGTTCTCAAACCCTAGATGACATCCTAAGTCATCAAAGGTCTCCCCTGGATAAATCAAGCCTTGGCTATGCAGGTGAATCCTCAAGCAAGAAGGAAAATGCTTCAAACAACAAGGATATGAGGAAGCCAGGAAGAAATGATAATGCTCCCAACAAAGGCAAGAGTCAAGTTGACAATGGAAGAAATCCTACTCCAAGAAGAAATGCAAATGGTGTCAAGGATGCAAGAAGCAATGGTTATCACCATAGGATCCCAAGGTAAAAAGACTTCACAAGTACATCAAGGAAACCTTTTTCTCCTAGGTACCAAAGTATATTTCTTGGTTATTGCTATTCTTGTACAAACTTTGGGAACATGGCCAAAGATTGTAGGGCATATCACAAAGACATATTTAATGGTCCTCGTCAATCTTCGAGAAGTAATTTTGCAAGAAGTCATGAATTCTTATTCATGAACAACATAGAGTGCTTCAAGTGTCATAACATTGGACATATGGCACATGATTGTAACTTGACTTAGGCCCCTACAAGCTAGAATAGTGCCAGAGAAGAAAGTTACACAAGCATGGAGAAGGAAGCAAATTGAATCCAGAAGTCTCTTGAACACTCCAACCAACAACACATGTTGTTGACCTAATCAAGTTATACTTGATATTCCAAGTATTTGATGGGGAGACTCCGCCAAAAGGAAGACCATGCATACAGTTAGGGGGAGCTTATGATGATTAAGCATTCTTGCAGAAGCTATCCATGAATGGGCCTTATGAAATCCTTCATGAGCTATATTGACAATCATTCTTTGATAGATCATTTCTCAGGAACAATCCATTAAAGAACATGATCTCTTATCTATCCAATGGACTATTGTTGAAGATGTCTTCCACTTGATCACTAAGCAAGTAATCTTTCCTGAACTAGAGGAGGTTGTGCAGACAGGGGGACTTGGTTCATCACATAAAGGAATGTAAGCACATCTATCATGAACCACATTGCTAGAAAGAAGAGCACTGTGGCAAGGGGTGTAAGATACCTATGAAGAACTACTAGTCGTGAAGAAAAGAAGAAGCTTGACAGGGGGAGTACTTTGGGCACCCTGTTTGCCATTGATGTCAAAGAGGGAGAGAATGTTGAAAGGGAAGAATATTGCCATCAATGACAAAGGGGGATATCGTTAATCTAGGTTGTCATTGATGTCAATATGGTATCGACCAAGATGACAAATATTCTTGAGATGCCAAATGATGTCATAACTCTTGAAGATATCAAGACACTAATGAAGAAGTGCCAATCATGTACCGTTGATGATCTTGATGACGAAGCCATAACCTTAGATGTTCTTACCTCAGATGATCTTGATGATGGAAGACTTTATGATGACATCTATGTTGCAGGAAACGTGGTAGAGAGGTCTGTTTCCGTACGGAAACGGGTACGAAACGCAGAAACGTGTTTGGTACGGCCGCGAAACGCGTTTCCGGCCGTACTGCCACGTTTCCCGAAACGAAAACGTGGCCAGTACGGTCGGAAACGCGTTTCAGGGCCGTACAAACCACGATTCCTCATTAACTTGTGTTTTTTTAATTTTTACTTTTAATTTGTTTTTTAATTTACTTTTAGGGTATGTTAGTGAATTCTTGTTGCTTCTAGATGCATGTCTAAAGTTATAAAAGTGAATTGTTGCCCTAGTGTTGATATGCAGTTCATGGTAATGTTAAATTCTTAAAGTAAAAGTGATATTCTCCTTTATTTTTCATTTTCATCCTTTTACTTAAATTTTTAACATTACCATGAAATGACTCAGGATGTTTGAGAGTGGTTTCGCCCTCATTGGATTTCATATGGAGAAAGTAGAATTTTAGATCTCACTCAAAATCCAGCAGACTTATTTGTTTTTCAGGATTTCAGGATTGGAGGGATTGCAATGTTTCCATTGGATTTTATCATGTACTAGGGTATGGAACTTGTATTTAATCAAGAGAACCAAGCCCTCTATGCAGAGGAAACTCCCAATAATCAAGATCATGCAGGGTACTAGGGTATGAAACGTGTATTTAATCAAGAGCACTAAGGTCGTTCAACTATGTAGGAGGAGACTCCCAATACAACAATGGTCCTTCTAAAGAATGGGATGTAGATGCAGAAAAACCTGATTTGGATCTCTCTCTTGCAGCCTTATAGTTTTTATTGTACTTGCAGCCTCATATATTAATATAAATAAAGGCTGATTTTGAGATTTGGATATATAATAAAGGTTGCTTTTGGATATTCCGATATTTTTATTTTCATTATGTGATCATTCAAGAGTAAATGTGATGTAAATTAAATCTTAATGTTTAAGTGTAACAAATTATAATGTATCATTTATGCTTTATGATTGCACATATATATATATATATATTTGCGTTTCCCCGTTTCCAAAATTTGGGGAGG
>APFE030438076.1:283063-294872 GCA_000404065.3 Pinus taeda | reverse complement strand
GGGGCAAAGGATCTAAAAAGCTCAAGTAGTGTGAGTTAGCTGCTTTACTTTAAGTTTGAGTTGTTTTTCAAGTTTTTGCTTTCTTTTCATTTTCAACAGCAAGGATACTGGGCCATTGCCATTAGTTCGCTTTTTGATGCATTTTGTCTTCTCTTAAGAATTGGTTTCTTTTCAGTTACTGTAAAGCTTTCTTTTGGGCATTTTTCAAGTTTACAAACCATCACCATTTACACTCCACACACTTCACACTTCACTTTCATCACCACACATTAAGAAAAGAATAAAATCCAAAAACAAACTAAAGCAAGAAAAAGGTTAACTAAGCACATATGGTGCACCACACTTCATCAGTTTACGACACTCGGATTGATAATTATGTAGAGCAATTTAAGAAGTTAAATTGACTAGACAATACCTCCGAAGCGAAGTATTCGGGGTTGGTGATACATTTCTTAGACTTCGTTGTAACTCTGAAAATTTTCTGAATAAAAAAGCTGTTAGAATCCATTGTCACTGGACTCTCTAGATGTGGAATTTGATGTTAAGGGCCCTGTTATAGAATTATTGAATCGTTTCATGGATCAATAAGTCTCTTCTAACTTGTGTCTTACAGTTTCTGTGTTTACTATATCATATATGTTTCATGAACTTAATAATAGAGAAAAAGAATAACTCAGAATTTGCGTGTTTGCACTCTATGTTCAGTCTCTATTATTATTAATGTTTTCTTCAGAATTAGCATAAACAAGAATTCTTAATTGCTCGTGTTTCCCCTGATTCTACCATATTGATTAAATCCTAAGAAATTCTTAATTTCTCCTTAGCAATAATTATCCACTTTCCCTCTGTCTACATGATGAAGGATTCTTAATTGTCCTTCATCCATTAGATTTCATTCCATCTTATTTCAGCCTTTAAGTTGTTCCATGATTGATTACCTTGCTCTGTAGTACCATCCTCTGTTAAATAAACCATATCCAGCAGTTCATCCTCATAGACTCCTTTAGCCCAATGGACTGAACTTCTTAGACTTACACCCCAGTTCTATTGAATATCACCATCCAAACTCAAAACAAAACTCTTGTACTTCATAACTAGCCTAATATACCTCAAAACAAAGCTAAATTATAAAGAGAGAGCTCTCTCTGGATGCAGGTTGGCTAGAACCTGTATCTAAAATATTGATCCGTGGTTACCTCGGCAGTATTCCCTTTCTTACAACTTTTGGGAACAACCTGAGTGATAACATCATTGGCGACTCCATTGGGGATCGAATAATTGTTTGTTTTTGCTATCTATTTTTAAAGCTACAAATGGAGCCTGAAGTTAGCCAGGTAGCCTTTGAGACTACTTTTGCTATGCAATTGCAGGAGTAAATTAAAGCTGCTTCAGTCTATCTCCAGTCCAGTTTTAGGCTTTGAACATTTGTCTCAAATACTTGGTCAACCCCTTGTTTCAATAGATCTTCAGGAAAATTCAAAACTCCCATATTTTAAACTTCCTAGGAGGATTCTGTCAAAAGTTGTATCCTTCAGATATTTCAAGAAAAACCAAAAAATATCTTCAGAAGCTGGCTCCAAAGAAGAAGATCCATTACACTAGATCAAATCCAGATCCAAATCCCCCACCTGTGTTTCAAAATTTGAATCTGATTCCCAAGAAACTTAGAAGCCAGTAGAGCCAAGAACATTATGCTAGTTCACCCCTTGACATATATCAGTAGAACCTTACCCAATCTTAGCTTACTCCTAAAAACACACTAGTCTTTTCTGCCATTACTGTTGCCTCTCCTAGTTCACCATCAACAATTCAAACTATCTTTTCCACTCCGCCACCCACAACACATATTTCAACTGGTATCCTTGCTTTTCCGGCTGTTATGCTTATCTTTGCAAATATGGCAAATAAATATTACCTGCAAATCCAGGGGCTATGCCTCAAGATTATCAAAGAAAAATCATTTATTTTGATGGTACTGGCACTTACACAGCTCAACAACACACCAAGAAAATCATGGATTATTTTGAGAACTATGAGACTGATGATGATGATGTAAGAATGAAAGTCTTTGTGCAAAGCTTAACTGGAGATGTTAGAAACTGGTTTAGAGCACTCCCTGCAAACACTATCAATGACCTAGAGGATCTTTATCAAACCTTCCTAAACAAATGGGAAAATAAAAAGGATCCTCTCCACATTTTGTCAGAATATGAAAATTTAAAGAGAGGTCCACAAGAGACTGTTCAAGATTATTGCACTAGATTTAACAATGTATACAATGCAATTCCTCAGAATCTTAGACCTCCACCAGACCTAGCCCTGATCAAATTTCCTGATGCATTTGACTCTGATATGGCATACCAGCTTAGGGAAAGAGCTCCTCGAAGCTTAGAAACCATGGAAAGTATAGCTATCAGTGTCGAGGCCAATCTGATTTCTAAACGAGCTAGAGCAAGGACTGAAAGGAGAGCACCTTTAAAGGAATAACCCTCTGCTTTTGAAAAAAAATTAGATGCTATCATCAAAGGAATGGATATGCTTGGGGATAGGGTAGAAACAATTGAAATAAAATCATCTTGGGATGGTCAACCAAGCAATACAGGGAGAAATCCAAACTTTAGGAAAAACCAGAACTCTAACACTGGAAAGTCTGGACCTGACCAAAACATTAGGCCCCCATTTCAAGAAAATTTTACTAAAGCTTCAACCTTTATTGAGCCCATAGAAGATACTCAAATTAACTTAATGGGTCTCAATAGTAAACAACAAATTTTCCTAACCCAAGAAGACCAAGAGGCTCACGCTCTTGGTCAGTTCCAAATTCAATCAGGGGAATCATTTGATTTTAGGGAGGGGTATGACACATCCATCTATGAAGTTCACAAACAATATAATCTAAGAAGTAGGAGAATAGATGTCCCGATGACAATAAACAGAAAGAAACCAAGCAACCTACCAAAGCTAAAATCAAGAACCCTCCTATACAAACCCCTCCTAAAGGAATTCCTAACCCAAACAATCCAACAGTTGAAGATGTTTCCGATAATCAACAACCAAATAAACAATCTTCAACTTCCATTCCTTCCAAAGAAATTGTGGGAGAACATCCATAAATTGACATAGAAACAAATTCAACTCATAATAACATCCTTATAAAAGAGATAGATACAGAGAATACAGCAGAAAAAGAAAACCTTGCTGCTCGAAATGCAAAAATTCAAACTGAAAAACCTTTCAACCTTGAAACCGAAATAGGCAAGCTAAATATAGCCATTCCACTGTCAGAACTGGCCAAGCATCATGTATATAGAGAACAAATCAGCAGATCACTTCAAATTTCAGAAAACAAAGATATAGTAAATTTCCTTGATGATCAACCTGAATTAATTTTTGTCCTTGAAGTAAACGGAAAATCGGTAGATGGAGGGGTTCCTCCTTTCTACATAAGTCTGAACATTCATGATAAGATACTCCATAATGCAATGTTTGATTCTGGTGCTTCTTATAATTTAATGCCCAAATATGTTATGGAGAAGTTGGACCTAGATATTACCAGGCCATACAAAGACTTGTTCTCTTTTGATTCAAGCCAGGTCAGATTTCTAGGACTGATTAAGGACTTATGTGTGTCATTAGTTCAATACCCTGCTAAAACAATTTTATTGGATGTAGTGGTAGCTAATATTCCACCCAAATATGGCATGTTGTTGTCTAGGTCTTGGGGAGCAAAGCTGCAAGGATCACTACAGTTGGATATGTCTTATGCAACTATTTCAGTATTCGGGCAACCAAAGAAGTTATATAGAGAGAATTTAATGAAGTATGTGGTAAGTAGTCAAGAGAAACCCTGGAATTTCCCTATCTACTCCATACACTCTGATTTAGACTCCTTCATTCTATTTAATACTGAAACAAATCCCCCAGCTGAGATCAAAGTTTTAACACTTGAACAAGCAGAAGTTTCAAACAAAAACTCTAGTGCTCACATCCAAGAAATTTCCGAGAATAAAGATACATCAGATGACCAAGAGAAACCAGCTAAAAATAAGGAAATATATCTGCACATAAAACAAATCATTCAGACCCCTAATACTGATTATGAACATGAAACCCTTTGGTATTTAGAATTTGATGGTTCAATTAACAAATTAGGAGCAGGAGCTGGAATTTGGATACATAATATGGAAAATGATCATGCTGAAGGTCATGCATATAGGTTGAATTTTAGATGCACTAATAACATGGCTGAATATGAAGCCCTCTTGCTAGGACTCAATTTGATCAAAAGCTTAGGGGCAATTAGGGTATCAGTTTTGGGAGACTCTGATTTAGTTATTCAGCAAATGAAAGGAAACTTCCTCATGAATGATCTTAGATTAAGGTCCTATAGAGGGGCAGCAATTGAAATACTCAACACCTTTCTAGAAACACAGCTTGCCAAAATTCCAAGGAAACACAACTTGCATGCTCACAGTTTGGCCACATTTGCAAGCACTTGTAAACTGCCATTTGAGCCTAATCATCATTTTACAGCTGAGATTAAACACAAGCCAACTGTACCTGACAATGTAAAAAATTGGCAAGTTTTTGACAATGACACTCAAATTAATAATTTCCTGACCTTAAAAGAAGAATTTTCCAGCACTAATATAGACACAGACACTGTTTGTGAAGTTGATCAAATAGACAAAATTAAAACAAACATTTCAGCTAAAACAACAACTCAAATACTACATCCAACAAAATTTACCAACAAAGAGTTGCAAGAGCTTAAAGAAATAGACGTTGATGAAACAGTGGGAGGAGAGTCTGAAGTTATTGCTTTAAAGGACAATTATTTGCCCATAGGATTAACTCCTCTGGAAGACATTTTTGATTCTAATGATATTTCAAGGAAGCCTAAAATGCAACCTCTAAATGCAGAGATTGAAGACTGTAATATAAGAACTGAACAAAATCCTAAAATGATAAAACTGTCCAAAACTTTGCCTCCTGACCAAAAGCTTAAATATGTTGAATTGTTCAAGGAATTTTAGGATGTTTTTGCATGGAGCTATGAGGATCTCAAATCTTATGATACTTATGTGATTCAACATACAATACCCCTCAAAGAAAATCAAAAACCTTTCAAGAAAAAACTCAGAAGGGTCAACCCTGTACTCCACCCTCTAATTGAAAAAGAAGTCAAAAGAATGTATGAAGCTGGGATAATTGCACCCATTATATTTTCAGAATGGGTTTCTAATTTAGTGTCCACTAGGAAGAAAATAGGAGAAATCAAGTTGTGTGTTGATTTGAGGAATCTAAATAAAGTCTCTTTAAAATACCACTACCCCTTACCTAAGATGGACCATATTTTACAAAGGGTAGTAGGTGCCTCTAGAATTTCACTTTTGGATGGGTTTTCAGGCTTCAACTAGATTCTAGTTCACCCTGATGATCATGAAAAAACTGCTTTTAAAACTCCATGGGGAGCTTTCAAGTATGTGAGAATTCCATTTGGACTCAAGAATGCAGGGGCAACCTTCCAACATGCAATGGACATAGCTTTTGCTAAATAAATCCATGATTTCCTGGTCATATACCTAGATGATCTCACTGCGTATTCCAAATCAGATCAGCAACACTTAGATCATATGAGACAAGTGTTTTTAATATGTAGAAAATATAGTATACCACTAAATCCAAAGAAGTCATTATTTGGCCTAGAAGAGGGTAAATTGTTAGGTCACATAATCTCAAAAGATGGCATAAGAATTGATCCAAATAGAATACACGCCATCCTACAAGTACCTCACCCAAGAAATAACAAAGAACTTCAAGCTTTCCTGGGGAAGATCAACTTTTTAATGAGATTCATACCCAATTTTGCTAAATTAATGAGGTTGTTAAACAACATGTTAAAAAAGGATTCCAAGGTAAAATGAACAGTAGAAGCCAAACAAGCATTTGAAGAAATCAAAATGGGTTTAACCACAACACCAGTCCTTACAAGCCTAAAGTTTGATAGGGACTTCATGATATTTTCATTTGCTTCAAAACACATTATTGCTGCTGTTTTACTACAAAAAGATGATTAGGGGTGTGAAAAACCCATAGCATTTTTCAGTAAAGAACTTAGAGATGCACCGCTCAAATATCAAATCATGGAAAAACAGGCTTACGCACTTGTAAAAGCTATTAAGGACTTCAAAGTTTATATCTTATACTCTCATGTAATAGCTTATGTGCCAAATACTATTGTCAAAGATATCCTAACTCAGGAAGGAGTTGAAGGCAAACGAGGCAAGTGGATAGCTAACATTTTGGAATATGACATTGAAATTAAACCAACAAAGCTAATAAAAGGACAAGGATTAGCTAAACTTATGACTAAAACCAATTTTCAAGCCCTTGATATCAATGAACTAGATAATGAACAAGAGATGGCAACTCCACAGATCAATCAAGCATTTTTACAATCACCTGGTATGCTGATATAATTTATGTATTGCTAAACCTGCAGGCTCCTCCACGGTTATCCAGAACTAAGAAAATACTTCTAAAAATGAAAGCTTCAAAATTTTGTATCTTAGATGACGCTTTATTTTGGAAAAATCATGAAGTCATTTTACTGAATTGCTTAACAAAGGATGAAACTGACAAAGTGCTGAAAGAACTTCATGCAGGGGATTGTGGTGGACATTTGTACTAGAAATCAACTACGGATAAAATTCTAAGGGCTGGATTTTATTGGCCCACCCTATTTGCTGACGTAAAGAAATTTGTAACTTCTTGCCATAAATGCCAAATTTTTGAAGGCAAGAGGAAACTTTTGCCTCTACCCCTTAAACCAACTTCCACTGAAATACCATTTCAACAATGGGGATTTGATTTTATTGGAGAAATTCACCCACCCTCTTCTGGCCAACATAAATGGATCCTGATTGCCACAGACTATTTCACCAAGTGGATAGAGGCCATCCCTTGTAGACAAGCCAATGATTCAGTGATCATGCAATTCTTAGAAACTAACATCCTGTCCAAATTTCGTTGTCCTGAAAAGATTATAACTAACAATGCTGCTGCTTTCAAATCTAAGAGAATGATCAATTTTTGTCACAAGTACCACATTACCTTAGGCCACTCCACAGCCTATTACCCTCAAGGTAATGGTCTAGCTGAGTCATCCAATAAAATCTTGATCAATATCATTAAGAAAGTATTGGAAGAAAACAAGAAAAACTGGCATAAGAAGCTTATCAATGCACTATGAGGAGACAGATTGACTACAAAGAGATCCATTGGAACAAGCCCCTATGAATTGGTTTATGGCATGAAGGCTATATTCCCTTCATCTTTGGGATTCCCTATGATGAAGTTGCTACAAGAAGTGCAGGCATAATCTAATGACATTCAGAGAAGAATAAATCATACTATTCATTTACAACAGACCATAGAAGAGGTATATCAGAGATCTCAAGTGCTACATGAAAAGCTAAAGAATATATTTGATAAGAGGACTAAGGCAGAGGATTTCTATATTGGAGACAAGGTTTTGAAATGGGACTCCAGGAGAGAAGATAAAGGAAAACATGGGAAGTTTGACTTCCTAAGGAGAGGACCTTTTATCATCTAGGTTGTACAAGCAAACAATACTTACTTTTTAAAGAGTCTGGATGGTACAGAAGCATAAGATGGACTAGTTAATGGTCGGATGTTGAAACATTATTTCCATCCATTTTCTTGATATATCAGGACTCCAACTTGTACATAAGGATGCTTAGTTTCTGTAGTTTATTACAGCAATAAGAATAGGAAGGAATGTGTAGAAATTTTTGAGGAGTAGTCAAGGAACTTTACCAACTTTTTGTGTTACCTTTTCATTAATTTACCAGAAATTGTAGAATACTTGGGAGTTGAAAAATATGAGAACAAACATTCAGATAAATTATCCAAAACAGAGGTGTATTTGTGTGGGTGAGCTCATGAGAGATGTGTATATCTTACATGGTCCTCTGTACAGTTTGTTCACTTACAACAAAGGAAAATTTTAGAATGCATCAAGTATTGTACATACGGCCATCTAACCTGTTGTTCTTGACTTTTCATCAGGAAAAGCAATCCCCAAGTGGAGCCACTATTAGGTTCCTATACCCATAGGTGTCATTTTTCATGATTGACATTGAAGAGCTCTAATATGTTCATACCTTTGGCTGGTTGCAAAGTTTTTCCATATTCCCAAGAAATCAAAAAAGTTAAAAAATGTAAAGAGGGTATGCCCTAAAAGAAAAATCAAAGGGAAAGAAGAATGAAATGGTCAAGAAAATGAAACTAATGAACCCCAAACAAAGGACCATGAAAGTGTGCAAGCCCAAATGCCATTGCTGCTCCATTTTTGCAAAGACCGGATGGTGTGAAGCTTGTTGATTTATGCTACCATAGATGAATGGACAAAAAATTTAACCAGTTCATATTTGAATTTACTTGTCTTGGGGATAGAGAAATAATACTTGTCCAAATAGTTTAATCTTGGCAGGTAAATGGATAGGTAGGGAAGCAAAGGAGGTCAACTGTTAAATCTGAGCTCTTGGATGTTATAAGGATAGATTTAGATAGGATTGTAATGAAAAGAAAAGAAGATTGAAAGGGTTGCCAGTTCAAATGCACCCAAAGAAAAGAAAGAAAAAATTTTAGGTATAATAGGTTGGGTAGACAGTTTTGGTGTTGCAGAAGCATGCTTATGGTTAATTTTGTTTCTCAAAGATGTTCATATTATTTTTATCATAAGTACCATGGCAGCTGTTTGGTTACAAATTAAGTAAGGCATGACTAACTTCCCTTCATACTTTTCCCAAAATCACTTACTAACCTCTCCCCAAGGATATTGAGATCTGCTCAATGCTCCTAAATCACTCCATTTCATGAAAAATCCTAAGTAAAATAACATTCTTGCTTTAGGCAAAGAAGCCACATTTCTTGTGTAAAATATCGTTTCTCTTTTCATTCCCTTAGCCTAAGTTTCTTAACACTAGACTTAGCGCTTGCTTCCAATCATATCCATGTTGACCAATAACTTTATTATAAAAATACCTGGCAAGATTACCCTTCCCTGTATTATCTGTGTAAAATAAAACCCCAAAGTATTAATATCCCGCCCCAGTTTAGTTATAAACCATATCATCATGTAACTCAGGGATTAAAGGTTTATCATAAACCTTGTAATAACCCTTCATGCACGACCATGGGATTTATTTGACCTTTGGTTAATTAAATAACCAAACCCGCAACTTGATCGATGAAATTAACTCTGAAACCATTAAAACATGTGATTTGATATATGGTCCCCGCGCCGTAACCCTCCATCGCCTCCGAAGAGCGCCAACCATTCGATCGGCTCCCTCCCATCGGACGGCTCCAGTACATATCACTAGCCTCTGTCCACCGAAGTTACCGTCTAGGGAGCTGGCGATATTACTGCCGTACTAGGGACACGCGGCACCCTCCTGCCATGCTCGGTGCCCCTCCACCTAAAACCGCCTTAGCTCATAAGCGGTGCAGGCCAGTACCACTTACCGCCCTCCCGCTAACCCCACCTGCTGACGCCATCATCACCACGTCACCTCCACGTCATCCTTCTGTAACCTCCACTACACGACAAGGTGTCCCGTCATGCTGACGTCATCTGACTAAAGCGCCAAACAGGCCTGCAAAAGCTAAATTTTCGTTAAAATGTCGCGAATGTGTCATTTTTCGCCCATTATTCTGTGAACTGTTTGCATGCGAAAATACGTCTAGTTCATTACGTGAAGCTTACAGTCCACCACCTAGCCAACAAACTCCACTGTCCTGCTCTACGGTCTGCCATTTGACCTGCAAATACACAGCTTTCATCCGTAATCCAGGTATTTATTCATTTTTGCCCTGCAAACCTGCCATTTTGCTTTTCCTCCGAAACTTCTACCTGAGAAGCCAAATTCGAGTTGAAAACAGTTTGTTTATTCATAAAAAGACTCCCAGAACTCTTGTTTTGCCTACTTTTGGTACAAAAACCCGAATTCCAATTTAAAAACATAGTAACCAAGTATGGAAGCTCTGGTGGCCCTGAACATTGCTCCCCTCAATGCGTCGCATAAAGACCTGGAATGGTTACCCTTGGCTGACAAAGATTTTCAAATTCAAGACTTAACTGGTGACAAAAACCACCTCCAGGCATTTTGTGAAATTAGGAACAGTTACCAAAGTAACTCTGATCTCTATGGAATATGGGAATCCATCTTGCCCATGTACTACCTCCCCTCAGTCAATGTTCTCCCTGATATTGTCTGCCTATGCTATTCCAATAATGAACCTGCCCAGAGAGCAGTTAAGAGTCCATCTGGGACTGTCCTCTTTTATATAACTCCTGAGTCCATCAATGAGATGTTACACTTCAAACCCACTCAGCCTCTGTCCCCTCTTTCTATGGGATTCTTGCTTGAGCAGGGCCCTAAACTGCCCAATTCAGAGATAACCCATATTGCTCAAACATTTATGAGACCAGAGTGCCAGCCCAAAGTCCCACCTCCTTATGTGCATGTTTGGTTCAATGAAGCTGGAAGATTCATTATTGATATGATATCTTATGTCCTACGATTTAAGACAAGTGAATATGTTGATGAGACCACATTAGTTTTGTTGTCCATGTTTACTCCAGGACAGCCCCCTGCTGTCAAATATGACTATGCTACTTTCATTGCCAACAAGATCCATGACCAATTCCTGAGTCTAGACAGAGAAGGAGTCTTCAAGTATACATCTTATATATATCATCTATTTTTGTATTATCAACCAGACAGTTTTCAGTTTCCCATCAGAAAATTGGATTCTAAAGGAGAACGGAGGTCTGTGATCTTTTGGACCTCAGCCTTCCACAATGTCTGTGACTCCCCTTATACCTACTATGAATTCATTGACTTGTTTATACATCCGATCTCCTCTCTACTGATGAGGACTCCTCCTACTAGACTTTCTGGTGATATGTAGAATATTTTACAGCTCTCCAAAAACTACATAATAGGTGACTGGTACTTCTACCAGAATCACACTGAAATCAGAATATATGGATGTGATTTGTGCCCTTATAAGCTGCCCAAATATGTGCCTATGAGATTGTTTGCACTGGAGTATTTTAGGCAACTTATCAATGCAGATTTAACTCACTTTTGCAGTGCAAAGAAAAAGGCCCAACTAAGAATAAGAAACCAGTTAGGCCCTTTTATGATTAACAAGAGGGAAGCATGGGAAGATGCTGATAGGATATTGGGGGAAGAACTTAAATTGAAGAAAATTTTATGGTGGGTACCGTATGACCCAAATGGCTTTATTAGTGATAGAAAAGTAAAAAACAAGCTATCGGCCTATAAACATTCTAAGATCCCTCAAATAGAGCAATTTGCTAATCAGGATGAGTAGGTAGATGGTACATTAATAGAAGAACTTACTCATCCAGAAGTGATGGGACAAGCTATGAAAGATCTTGAAAAGACCGTTGACCTGGAATCTTTTGGACAAGTATCTTTCAAGCTGCCTCAACAAACAGGAGTGGGCACATTCGCTGCTAGAACTTCTCAGCAACCTACACAAGAAAGCACTACACCAGCTACAGGGACATCAAAGGTCAAGGAACTGATAGACACAGAGCAACAAGCATTGACTGAACAACAAAGGCAAATTCCTTTAGTCCAGACCAAGGCATCAGAAATACCAGCATTACATACTCCTCTAAATGAGAAAAAGAACAAGAAAAGAGACAAAGAGGAGGCCACACCCATGAGTGGACCAACAGAGA
>APFE030438076.1:214231-281561 GCA_000404065.3 Pinus taeda | reverse complement strand
AAGGAAGAGGACATTGCTGCCCTTAGGAAACAACTGAAGCTGCCTACTACTATGCATCCACAAACTACAGAGGTTGTATAGCAAAAGTCAAAGAAGGACATGATGGACCTGCTTATGAGAATGAATGAAAGATTAAGTGAGAGAGAGCAGGCACTGGAGAAAGCATTACAAGAAAAGCAGGGAGAGTCGACCTCCCAGCCACCTGAAGTAGCTCCAACAGTCACAGCTACCCCTCCTACAGTTATAACAGTAGTGCCTCCCACTGTCTCAACATCAACAACAGAAATCACCACAGGCACATCAGCAACAGCAACAGGCAGCAACACTACTATGACCACAGAGTAGTTAATAAAAGCCATGGAGGAATTAAAACTCCAAGTATCAGAATTGAAATAAGCCAAAGATAAATTGGCAAAATTAGAAGTGAGTTATGACAAATCCAAGATGACTGTGGCAGAAAAGGCATGAGAGGTGAAAGCATTGGAAAATGACCTCTCTTTAGATAAGCCTCTGGGAGAAATAAAAGGCATTTTGTGGGCTAACATCAATCAATCCATTAGTAATGTGTGGAGATATATTCAAGTTATTTATGAGCAGATTGACTTGATAGCAACAGCCCAAGTGGAAATTCAAAAGGCCAGGACTTTATTGGGACATATGCCCAAACAGACCAACAGGCTAATACATTTTTTGAACACCAAGACCAGTGAAGAACTAGCAACACTGGACATCAGAGACAGGACAGGCACCATTCTAACAGTCAAAGGAGTTCTGACCATGAGAACCCTGATGCAAAATTTGGAGAGGAGGTGCCAGGACATGAAAGTGGAGATAAATTATTTTTTAGAAAGATTTGCAGTTTTGCATGAAAAGGGCTTGCCAAGTCTGTTGGGGAGTAATGAACACCTGATGAGACAAGTTGAGTACACGCACAAGTTGAATAAACATGCTACTAATCAAGTAATGCATCATCAAGTACTTCAAGAGAGAAGGCACTGCCATCTAGCCAAACCCTCTACAGCAACTTGGAAAATTTATTTTATATTGAGCATGAAGTGAAACATCTATTTACAGTCCAACCTAATTTTCTTCAAGTACACAAACACTAATGAGACTTTAAGAAAGCTGCAAAGACATAAGTTACCAGAAGAGCAGTGGTGGCAAAGCATGTTGGAAATTCTATAGACATATTTCTGGTATCTTTTATATCCTTGGTAAATTGAAAGTTTTGGTACCATGTGCCATAAAGCGGAGAATAGGAATGGATGAGAATCATGTGGGGCAACAATGTATCAAATCAGAATTAAATACACCCGAGAAAGCTAGGGCAGTAGCTGGAATATCAGTGGAAAACAGCTACCAGCCGACTCATAGAGCCTACAGTCAGCATATCTCACCAACTGAGTAGCCAACACAACAGCATTTACTTCTTCATTTATTTCTCCCTATTTTCAAGATCATTTATTTCTCCTTTTAAGTAGGTAGAATGAGTTATTGCTAAATATTATCTCTTTGAGATATTTTGTAACATTTTTGTATAAATACCTCCCCAAGCGAAGTATTCAGGGTTGGTGATACATTTCTTAGACTTCGCTGTAACTCTGAAATTTTTTTGAATACAAATGTTGTTGGAATCCATTGTCACTGGACTCTCTGGATGTGGAATGTGATGTTGAGGGCCCTGATACAGAATTCTTGAATCGTTTCATGGATCAATAAGTCTTTTTTAACTTGTGTCTTACAGTTTCTGTGTTTACTATATCATATATGTTTCATGAACTTAATAATAGAGAAAAATAATAACTCAGAATTTGCTTGTTTGCACTCTGTGTTCAGTCTCTGTTATTATTAATGTTTTCTTTAGAATTAGCATAAACAGGAATTCTTAATTGCTCCTATTTCCCCTGATTCTACCATATTGATTAAATGCTAAGAAATTCTTAATTACTCCTTAGCAATAATCATCCACTTTCCATCTGTCTACATGATGAAGGATTCTTAATTGTTCTTCATCCATTAGATTCCATTCCATCCGATTTCAGCCTTTATGTTGTTCCATGATTGATTACCTTGCTCTGTAGTACCATCCTCTGTTAAAGAAACCATATCCAACAGTTCATCCTCATAGACTCCATTAGCCCAATGGACTGAACTTCTTAGACTTATAACCCAGTTCTATTGAATATCACCATCCAAACTCAAAACAAAACCCTTGTACTCCATAACTAGCCTAATATACCTCAAAACAAAGCTAAATTATAAAGAGAGAGTCCTTTCTAGATGCAGGTTGGTTAGAACCTGTATCTAAAAGATTGGTATGTGGTTACCTCGGTCGTATTCCCTTTCTTACAACTTTTGGGAACAACCTGAGTGATAACAAAATGGATGCGGAGCGTGCAGTTAGATAGAGTCAAAGGGGCCTTAGCCCCTTGTTTTTGATCGACTTTTGGATTCTCCCATGTTCCATGGACCATGGTATTGTATAAAGAAATAGTATAAATAGATGAAGTCTTAGGGAGTCTTGGAGGTAGTGAAGTAAGAAGGGATAGAGAATTAGGTTCATTGAGGAGTTTTTGGCAGGAGTTAAGGTAGGAAATATCTTTTTCCTGCACTTAGGTAGAGAAGGGAAGGCTCTCCAGCTGAGTGTGCAGAGGCATGGATAGAGTGCGCAGTTGAGTGCACCTGCAGTTGTGTACGCAAGGTAGTTTGAATCTGTAATCAATGAATTGAAGATTAATAAAGACAGTTTTCCAGAGAATTAATGAGTATCTCCATTTGTATCTGTTTATGTTATATGCTACCGATGAATAACTGTTGAAAATAATACTAAGAGGGGGGGTGAATCATTATTATCAAACTCTTTTCAATTTATGCAGATGAAACTTGCTTATACCCTATAATTTAATATATTCTTTAGATGTGGATCATTAGAACTATTGCAAACAGGAACAACAAAAAATAGAGCAACAGTCACACCAAAGGACACAAGATATAAGGTGGAAACCCAATGTGGGTGAAAACCACCTGCTGCAATATGTCTCTATCTTCTTTCAATTAGAAATTTATTTTACAATGATTTTGTACTGGTGCAGTCTTATACCAGCATGCAAGCTTCAACCTACAAAAGGCTACAACCTTCTCTTTTCTTTCAAGGACCTCGTTTCATAAATTTTCAGACTGGATCCATGAATATCAATCAAACATCAAATAGATCTGAAATCTCCCAACTTCCTTGTACAAATAATGAGTCAATAACTTATCAATACACAACAACCATACACAAATCTAGAACCCTAAACTCAGCAGTAATAAGTAAAGGCAACTAAAAATATTTCAAGAAAAGTCCACAACTTCACCAATAGAAACCTGTGGATATCTGCACTTTTGTTGTGTCGAGCTTGCGCACTTCCACACTTGCTCTGTCTTATCTTCTGTGCACCTTCACACCTACTGCGTCTTCTGTTCTGCGCACCTCTACACTGTTGTGTCTTATGTTCTACGGACCTCCGCACCTGTGCTATCAACTGGACTGCGCACCTCCGCACCTGATCTGTCTTCTGGACTGCGCACCTCCGCACTTGCACCATATCTCACCTACGGACCTCTGGGTATAGACACGTTATCAGTCCTCAACTATATCCCAGACTGTCAGATTCACAGATCTGATCATGTGCCAAGGAGATCTCGTCTTATCAGTAGATTCACTTTATAATGCTCAGGATTCTCCTTAATTCAGATCCAGCTATTATTCACCAGAATTTCAAATCTTGCTCTTAAGATATTCAACACATAAGTGCCCAGCCAAATAATCTCCTTTCCTTTTTATACACAAACCATGGAACAAAACCATAGAAACCCAATACAAGGGATCCAAACCAGGATTTAAAACTTTAGATGCAAAAACCACAGACCAAACCATAGGTTCAAAAGCGTCAGACTAAATACCATGGACCACCTGTAAGATTCCCCATGTGTGTGCGCTTTTCTCTGCATGAAAGTGTGTGAACTGGGGGTCCGCAACTTTTGAACGGTACACTTGCGAACCTGTCTGCAACTTCTGAACGACACATCTGCGGAACCTGTTGATGACCACATCTTTGAGATCGGAAACCTGTGCACCTGCCATTTTATTCCATTCTGAGAGCCTGAACTTATGATGTGCTACTTGAGTGAATTTCCATCAAGGACAACACTTATGTCATCGAGCCAAACCAGTGCCATAATGCCAAAAATCTCCCCCTTTGGACTTGATGGCAACCCAAAGTCACTCAAGATCTTTCCTCCCCCTTTGTCATCAAGGGCAAAGGGTTATGCTCCCCCTGAATGCATGCTGAAATCTCTATTCTGCTATGCTATCAAAGCTCCCCTTGATAAATAGGCAAGATCTGCAAGAAGATGTTCTACAGAAGAAATCATAACTGACCTCTATATCACAAAAGACTCATACTTACAACTCCCAACCAAGTGGGGATACATGATATAATGAGCACACTACATTATCCATCCCAGGCATAGTGGGGAAACCAAAATAGGCCGTTACATGACCTTGACAAAAGAAATATAAGACAGAGACAAAAAACATCAGCAACATTATTCATAACAAAATCCATGTTCTCCTTCTGCACTTGCTCCTCCTGAAATCCAACATAATTGAACCAAGATCTTCTATGATAATTCCAACAATGCATTATTAGAAGAATATATGCTCCTCCTGAACCTGTGCAAGAAGGTATCTAACAAACCCACATAGACCAGTGTATGTACGCATACACCTCATATGAAACTTGCATACAACAGTCTTTCAACCAGGCAAGATTCAACAACAAGATGATGCATCAACTACCCTCAGCTTCTGTCTGAGGTATTCAAAGGTCTCCCTAGGGAGTGGTTTGGTGAGGATATCAGCAACTTGTTCCTTAGAGGGAACATACTCCAATTTGACCTTTTGATCAAGTACTTGTTCTCGGAGAAAATGATACTTGATCGGGATGTGCTTGGTCTTTGAATGCATGACAGGATTATTTGAAATACTGATTGCACTTGTAATATCACAAAAAATGGAGATAGGTGGAGTACAAGTGATTTGAAGATCTTGCAATGTTTGCATCATCCAAAGGAGTTGTGTGTAGCAAGATGCAGCAACTACATATTCTGCTTCAGCTGTAGATAATGCAATAGAGCTTTGTTTCTTACTGAACCATGATACTAATCTAGGACCCATGAAGAATGCACCACCACTAGTGCTTTTCCTGTCATCCACGCTTCCTGCCCAATCTGCATATGTGTATGCATGAAGTGTGAGATCTGTACCTCTAGGATACCATAAGCCATAGTTTTGAGTTCCTTGTAGATACTTGAAAATTATTTTAACTGCCTGAAGATGAGTTTCCTTTGGATTTTCCTAAAACCTTCCAAATATTCCCACTGCATGCATAATATCTGGTCGGGTACGTATTAGATAAAGCAAACTACCAATCATGGATCTACAGGTTGGTTGATGTACTGCTGCTGATTCATCATTTATGCTGAGGCTGCAACCTGTCACCATAGGGGTACATATTGGTTTCGAATCCTCCATCCCATATTTCTTCAAGATCTGCTTGAGATATTTGGTTTGAGATAGAAAAATGTCATCTTTGTTTTGTTGGACTTGTAGACCAAGAAAGTATGTGAGCTCACCAAGCATGGACATTTCAAACTCTTTCTGCATCACCAAGGCAAAGTTTTGACTCATGTATTCTTCATTGCTACCAAAGATGATATCATCAACATACACCACAAGTATTAGCAACTTATTATTGTCAACTTTTATATACAGATTTCTATCAGTTGATCCTTTTATAAAACCTTGTTGATGGAGGTACTTATCCAACTGATAATACCACACCGTTGGAGCCTGTTTAAGGCCATAGAGAGCCTTTTTGAGTCTACATACAAGATTTGGATCATTTCCAAGGATAAACCCATCTGGTTGCTCAATGTACACTTCTTCATTCAAGTCTCCATTCAGAAATGTAGATTTTACGTCCATCTGAAATACTTTGAACTTCTGAAAGCTAGAGAGAGCAAGGAACATTCTTATAGCCTCAAGTCTGGCAACTGGAGCAAAAGTTTCCTCAAAGTTTATGCCTTCTTTCTGCGCATATCCCTTACAAACAAGTTTTGCCTTGTTTCTAACCACATCCCCATTTTCATTCAGCTTATTTTTGAAAATCCATTTTGTCCCTATGACATTCTTGTCTTTTGGTCTCGGAACCAACTCCCAAGTGTTATTCTTTTCAATCTGCTCGAGTTCTTCCTCCATGGCCTTGACCCAGCATTCATCTTTCCAAGCCTCTCTTACATTTTGCGGTTCAGTGGAGGAGAGCAGTGCTAGATAGCTTGAAGCTTCTGAAATGTTTCTTCTTGTTTGCACACCTACCCCTTTCTGCCCCAAAATTTGAGATTCTGGATTATTATTTTGAACACATCTAGATGGAGTCTTTTCTTCTATCCTTATCTGTTCTTCTGGTGCCTCATGGGTTTTTTTTCGTCATGAATCTGATTTGATGTTGACGGATAATCTTCTTCAAGATATTCAGAGTTTATATGCCTGGGAGGGTTTCCTTCTTCATCAACCACTACATCAATGTTTTCAACAATTTTACCAAGTCTTTAGTTGTAACATTTGTAAGCTTTGTTGTGGGGAGAGTAGCCAAGTAGATTGCCTTCATCTACTCTAGGTTAAAACTTGCCAAGATTTTCATCAGTCCTTTTAATGTAGCATTTGCTTCCAAAGATTTTAAAGTATTTTACCATGGGAGTCTTACCATACCAAAGTTCATGAGGAGTCTAAGTGTTGTTTACCTGGATGTTTGTCTTGTTGAGAATAGTAACAACGACAAATGCAGCTTCACCCCAGAAGGTTACGAGAGTTCCAGACTCATCAAGCATAGCACGAGCCATTTGTTGAATCGTTCTGTTCATCCTTTCCACTACTCCATTTTGTTGAGGATTCCTTGCAACAGAGAATTCCCTTCTTATTCCATGTTCTTCACAAAAATCGAAAAATTCATCTGAGGTAAATTCCCCTCCTCGATCAGATCTGAGGCATTTTATTCTGTGATTTGATTGGTTTTAAACCAAAGCTTTGAATGACTTGAACTTTTTGAAAGCTTCATCTTTATACTTCATGAGTCCTATCCAACACATCCTTGAAAAATCGTCAATGAACAATATGAAATACTCTTCTCCTCGAGGTGATCTCTTCCTAGTTGGACCACATATATCAGTGTGGACAAGTTCAAGTGGCATGCTAGCTGATCCTTCCTTCTCAGGGAAATTAGTTCTGGTTTGCTTACCAATTTGACATGATTTGCATATTGTGTTGTCTAGAATTCTAATGTCAGGAAGATCACAAACTGCCTGATATCTGCATGCTTTCCTAATCTGAGAGAAGCTAAGATGTCCTAGTCTTCTGTGCCATAGCCATTGTTCATCATTCTTGCCTAAGTATAATTGTTGATGTTCTCCCTTGAGTACATATAAGTTATTTGGAGTTCTTATGCCTCTGATCACTATTTTTCCTATATCAACCTTACGGACAATACATCCATTTGATCGAAATATTACCTCAGTTCCTTGATCACACATCTGACTGACACTCAATATATTATGCTTTAAGCCATCAACATACATGACATTTCTAGCTTTGACCTTCTCTTTCAATTGAACAAAACCTTTACCTTTTATGAATGCAGGGGTGTCATTTCCAAAAGAGACCTTCTTTTCTTTTTCTAAGGCAGTGTATGACTGAAGTTTTTCTTTATTACCCGTCACATGCTTCGAGAATCCGCTGTCAATGTACCATTGATTTTCCTGTCCTTCTGCATATAAGGCTATCCCATAGCTTTCTGGTTGTGGTTCTTTCTTTCTCCATGTTTTGGAACTCAATGAAGCCTGCTCCTTCTGAATTGTTTGCCGAAATCTGCTTCTGCATTCAGAATCTTCATGACCGAAATTGTTGCAGATAGTACATTCTATTTCATTTTCAAGAGCAGAGAATTTATTGTAGGTTCTTTTGATGATTCCTGTTATACTCCTTTGTTTTTGAGCTTCCCTAGTCATGATGGTCTTATATGCAACACATTGAGCAGCTTTATGACCAAAGTTATGACAAGAGAAACATTGGCCATTGAAGAAAATCCTGCGATTATCAAATCTACCAACCATATGATTGTAGTTTCCATCCATTATTGAGCTAAATTGAGAACAATTTACCTGTGGTTGGTTGAGGCTTCTGTTCATCCTTGAAGTAGATTGCCCTTGATTTACTTGATAATCTTTGATCATCCTTGAAGCAAATTGTCCCTGATTTACCTAGTGATATGCATTATGCTTTTGATTGTCAACTTGTTCCTTTCTCCTTGCTGCTTCAAGATAACTTTTGGAGGTGGATGGCTTCTGTGTTTGCTTCTGGGCTTGAGATGCTTCTTCAGAATATCTGAGGCCTGTCTTGATCAGAGGAGAACGTTGTACTTTGATAATCTCATCCAAAGTTTAAGATCCTTTAGCAAATCTGAGATTAATGGCTTTTGTTTTCTCAATTTCTTTTCTAAGTCCCACAATTTCACATTCTAACCCTTCATTGTGTTTATCTTTTTCAGCAATTTGGATTGTTAGAGTATCTATAATCATGTTCTTTTCCTCTAAACAAACTTTAAGTTTAGCAATTTCTTCATTTAGAGCATCCAAGAAATCATCATCTTCAAAAGCCATCAAAAGTCTATTATCATTTCCTTGTTCATCTTCATCACTATTTGACAATCCATCACTGTCTTCATGTGTGTAATAGCTCTTCTTATTCTATCTTCTGTTCCATCTAACAGGTTCCTTACCTTTGTCTAGTTTATCTTTATGTGGACATTTTGCAGCATAATGACCGACCCTTCCACAAGCAAAGCATTTGAAAGGCAACTTACCTTTGAATCTTGCAGTTCCCCGTTGAAGATTTTTGACAAAATTTTATTCTTCCTCTTCTTCTGACATATGTCCTGGCTCATAGTAATCTCCCTTTCTGGAAGCTTTGGATGCAGCTTCTCTTCTGTCTGATGGTCCTTCTTTTCTCATTTCGTAAGCAATTAGAATTCTGTGTAATTGTGACATGGTAAGATTATTTAGATTCTCCTTTTCTTCTATGGCAGAAACTTTTGAATCAAACTTAGGAGACAAATATCTTAGAACTTTCTCAACCACAACAACTTCTTTTATTTCTTCACCCAAGTTTTTCATACAATTTACGATCTCATCTATACGTAGGAAATAGCTAGCCACAATTCATCATTATGCATTCTGAGACTTTCATACTGAATTCTAAGAGTTTGTAATTTTTCTTGTTTTATATGCTTATCTCCTTCATAGCTTAGAACGATCTTGTCCCATATTTCCTTTGCGCTTTTGAGCTACATAACCTTGATGAATTCTGATTGAGATAGACTTCCTAATAGAGTATTGACCACTTTTGCATTTGTTTCATACTGCTTCTTACTAGCTGTGTCTGTAGGAGTTGCTGATGGAAATGTGTATCCTGTTTCCACAATATCCCATACTTCTGTACCAAGAGATTGAAGATAGGTAGTGATTCTTACCTTCCAATAGATGAAGTTTCTCCCATCAAAAATCGGTGGCCTGATAGATGCTTCCTTTTCATAGTTGCTCATGGTGATAGATCTTCCTTCAAGCGATCAAGCTTTTCTTGAAGGACCTGCTCTGATACCAATTGTTGAAAATAATACTGAGAGGGGGGGTGAATCAATATTATCAAACTCTTTTCAATTTATGCAGATGAAACTTTCTTATACCTTATAATTTAATATATTCTTCAGATGTGGATCATTAGAACTATTTCAAACAGTAACAACAAAAAATAGAGCAATAGTCATACCAAAGGACACAAGATATAAGGTGGAAACCCAATGTGGGTGAAAACCACCTACAACAATATGTCTCTATCTTCTTTCAATTAGAAATTTCTTTTACAATGATTTTGTACTGATGCAGTCTTATACCAGCACGCAGGCTTCAACCTGTAGAAGGCTACAACCTTCTCTTTTCTTCCAAGGACCTTGTTTCATAAATTTTCAGACTGGATCCATGAATATCAATCAAACATCAAATAGATCTGAAATCTCCCAACTTCCTTGTACAAATAATGAGTCAATAACTTCTTAATACACAACAACCATACACAAATTCAGAACCCTGAACTCAGCAATAATAAGTAAAGGCAGCTAAAAATATTTCAAGAAAAGTCCACAACTTCACCAATAGAAACCAGTGGATATCTGCACTTCTGCTGTGTCAAGCCTGTGCACTTTCGCACTTGCTCTGTCTTATATTCTACGCACCTCCGCACCTGCTGCGTCTTCTGTTCTACGCACCTCCGGACTGCTGTGTCTTATGTTCTGCGCACCTCCGCACTTGCGCTGTCAACTGGACTGCGCACCTTCGCACGTGATCTGTCTTCTAGACTGTGCACCTCTGCACCTACGCCATATCTCTCCTGCAGACCTCCACGTATAGACACTTTATCAATCCTCAACTATATCCTAGACAGTCAGATTCACAGATCTGATCATGTGCCAAGGAGATCTCGTCTTATCAGTAGATTTGCTTTATAATGCTCAGGATTCTCCTTAATTCAGATCTAGCTATTATTCACCAAAATTTCAGATCTTGCTCTTAAGATATTCAACACATAAGTGCCCAGCCAAATAATCTCCTTTCCTTTTTATACACAAACCATGGACCAAAACTATAGAAACCCAATACAAGGGATCCAAACCGGGGTTCAAAACTTTAGATGCAAAAACCACGAACCAAATCGTAGGTTCAAAAGTGTTAGACTAAATACCATGGACCACCCGTAAGATTTCCCACGTGCGTGCGCTTTTCTCTACATGAAAGTGTGTGAACTGGGGGTCCACATCTTTTGAACAGTACACTTGCAAACCTATCCGCAACTTCTGAATGGCGCATCTGCAGACCTGTTGATGACCGCATCTTTGAGATTAGGAACCTGCGCACCTGCCATTTTCTGCCATTCTGAGAGCCTGAACTTGTGATCTGCTACTTGAGTGAATTGCCATCAAGGGCAACACTTATGTCATCGATCCAAACCAGTGCATAATGCCAACAATGATATGTTTTATGCAATAATGATTGAATGCTATGTGAATCAATTGAATATATCTTAATAATGTATGAAATGAATTCTTAGCCACTCACATGAAGTTTTAGATCAAGTCTCTTATGTTTTTTGATGAATAAAGTAGATCCACACGAACTCCAATATAGGGTTACTTTTTTATGTGCGTAAGTAGGTAAATCGATTGTTAAGGATCTGCAAGGACCGATTATGGACATTCACGAAGGTCTGAAGGCCGCTTTAATAGAGTTTCAGTGACATGCCCTAGGAGTTTATCAATCTACCCAGAGGTAGATCCAAGGCACGGGAAAACACCAGACTAATCTCTAGATGCAGAAACTTGGTTCTTGCATCCCCCCATACTACTTCGAGTGAGATTGCAGCTTGTGCTACATAAGTTGTTGCCGAAAGGTCTAGTAGTGTAGGGTTTTTTTGGGTGGCACAAGTAACTCTAAACCTAGGTCCGGACCCCCTAAGCCAAGAGTGATGGTCAAAAGTGGCTTATACATGAGTCCAAATGAATCCAGCTTAAGTCCAAAATGGGTACAAGTGATCAAAATGCAATGCAATAGTACAACTTAACACATGGGATCCTCTAGGTTATAAGGCCAAAAAATAGTAAAGAAGAACAAGAACGAGGCTTCAACGCAAAGTCATGGTGGAACTAAAGAGGACTCCCAAGCCTACATAATACTTGTAGCATGGGCGACATATGCTGGCAAGGATCTAACTAGGAAACCCATGAAAGGAAAGGCTCTACCACTGTGTTATGATTTTACAAGTTGATCAGTGAGAGGGGTTAAAAAATCGCAACATAATGGGTTTGACCCTATGGCTAAATATTGCACTATGAGTTCAAGATGCATAATGCAACAGAAAAGTGATATGTATTAACATATATGCAAGTTTATAAAACTATACTTGCCATGATAGGTCAATGATCGTGGAGTCATAAAAAACGATTAAGTCATTAAAAAAAATGACTAAGTCATAAAAATTCTTCATCACCCTGAAAAGATCCTTTCCCAACACTTTAAGAAAAAGGTCAAAATCTCATAAAATAAAATAATAGAGCTTAAAAATAAACTTCAGGAAAGTGGTTTTTAAATTTTGTCTATAAAAAGAGTTTTTGATCTCACCCCATTTCATTTTACCATCCAAGTGTTGAGAAGAGGGCTCTTGGAGGAAATTTGGGCAAAATGATCCAATAAAATCCACCAACTAATCCAACAAACACGAACTCTAGGTAAGTCATAACCTTAATCATGTCCATTTAATTAGGAATTTTAGTGGATTAAATTGAATTATTGAGAGATTTTTTTTTTATTTCAAAATTTGCTTTGCATGTATGTAGTTTGGGGGTTTGAAAGTTGCATAGAAATCCATATACACGATTTTGCTAAGTGAAAGTCGTGTATATACATGATTGTCTCTTACCAAAAGCATGTATGCATAAAGTAAGATTGAAAAGTGAAATTTCTAACAGCTGAAATCCCTGATTTTTCAGGATGTCGATCATTTGGAGGGGGAGAGAGCACAGTGACATTGATAATGAGGTATTAGATGATCATGAACCAATGGATGGATTGAAAAATTACAGATTACTCAAATGATTCAAGATGCCCAACATGAGAACTCAGACTCGATTGTTGGAAATGTTGATTCATTATTGGGACCCAGAGCATGAACATTTTATCATAGATGACATGCCTTTACAGATCAAAGTAGAGGATATCTACTTCATAATATGACTTTCTTGGAGGGGAGAAGCAGTAGATTTGAAAGGGAAGGCCTATGGAGGCCTCAATATTGTTGATTGCATTGATGTTTAATGCACGCAAAATACTAACAAGGTCGGATCACAAGTCCTGATGAAATAAATCACAAGCCTTCCCATCAAGATAATCTTATTTACTATTTCTAGGATAGCAGTTTCAACTTCATTACATTAGGCTTCATGACCATATATGTTTCTAGCAGTGGAATGCCTAAAATCGGTAGTATATGAGTCATGCACAATGCTCTTAACCAATATGAAAAAATAGTTAACATCAGTAAGATGTGGGAAGACAAAGAATTTTGGTTATGGAACCATCCTCTACTCATTTTCTTTGAGAGGGTTCCAGTGCTACTACGCAGAGTAGCTACTACCATCAACAGTCCTAGAGATCCCAGTGTTAAACACACATGGGCAACAAGAACAATATGAAAGATAAAACATGACAATACTTTTTTTTATTTAATAACTGATATACATTTATAGTACATTGTTTGACCGTTGGGTTCCACATCCCAAGGTCTCTTGGACTCCTTTTGTCCATTCAACTTCCACACTAACCCATTGAGGATTAGGTGTCCAACATTCCCCCCCTTAATCCCGAAGGGTTATGTATGAGTCAAAGAAGAGAGTTGAAATACAGAATGTGAAAAAATGCATGGAAGCCCTAGGCTGAATGTGCTCTCTGAAATATTGGTATAAAGGGTGGTGGTTTAAGGATGACCACCAACTAGAACGCTTAGTGCAGTTCCCAGAACTCTTCCAAAACTGGCAAGAAGCTGAAGTATTCTGCTAGAGGAAGTTCTCCTATGTTTTGAAGAGGGAAACCTTCAACCATGAAAGGGAGGTCTCACCCTGCATAAAAGGGAGAACTTCAACCTGAAAAGGGAAGTCTTAGCTTGTGATGGTTTAATGATAACCAACAACTCTGAAATGTTTAATGCAATTCCTGGAACTCTTCCAAAACTGGCAAGAAGTTGGAGTCTTCTACTAGAGGAAGTGTTCTCAATTTTGTCCCTAGAATTCTTCCAAAACTGGTAAGAAGCTGAAGTCTTCTGCTAGAGGAAGTGTCCCATATTGCCAACTGAAGGCATGTTCACGGGCATCTTTGTCTCTGGCTACAACTCTGAAACTGGATTGGCAGGTTGTGGCTCAGGCTCGCTTGATGTGGCTTTGAAGCTTGTAGATGACCATCATTTCCCCCCCTGTCAGATACAAGGTGAGATGCTGGAGAAAACTCAACTGAAAGACTGTTCAATACTCTGGAACAAGTTCTGACATGTGATTGGAGTATCTTCTTGGATGTTGATGCCCATTGCCAAGAAGCGATCCATCCAAGGTGAATCTTTGTTCTTGCAGGATGTTTGTTTTTGAAGCATCTGTGTGAAGAATGACTGGTTTTATGACAGTGCTTACATGGATGAAGATCAAAACAATGATCTTTCAAATGGCCAACTCGGTCATAGTGTTGGCATCTTACAATTTGTTGTTGTTGTTGTTGTTGCTATGGAAGAGGGGCGGAGTCTGGAACAGCTGAAGCTGAACTGTCATGAGGAGCAGGTGAACTATCATGAATGAATCCAGCACTCTGAAACTGAATGGGCTTGGCATAGTCTGGAATATGAAAGTACAATTCCTTGTCATATCCAAGACCAGTTTTGTGCTTGTTGTGGACAATTTGTTCCCAAGGTCTGATGATGGGCTTGGGAAGTGCAGACTGAGTTTCTGCATCTGCATGTACAACTGCTACTTTATTGGGTACTAAATCTGAACCAACTCTAACATTATTGATTTGCTTCTGATGGGTTGTAGTCTCAATGTTATGAACATAAACATGTTGAGAATGACTCCTCTGTTTTAATTCTTCTTGTTGTAGCTAGGATTCGAGCTGCAAAAAATTGATCTTTTCATGTGCATTATGTAGGCAGGTCTGAATGTCACAGAGAGTGTCTTGCTGACATTTACGATCCCACCAATAGTGGAATGTATTAGTGTATTCAGTAACCCTAGTGCATCATCAAATCTGGCCATTTTCCAAAGGTTTAAATTCTTGAATCCAAATGTACTCTCAAAACCAAATAAAGAATTGCTAACTTTCTTAAAAATAAGATGTATTTGAATGTTACAGGAAGACTGGCACAAACACCAAATGTAAGAGTGGTGCAAGATCCAAATATCAAGAGAAAAAATGCACTGCAACGATGGATGTCTGAAATGGATCTCTTATGACTTGTAAGACTTGAGAAATTGAGGATTTCGTTGGTTGTCAGCTTCTTCACATTACCCTGGTTGAGTCTGTTATCCACATTGCAAAATTGATGCACCCTTGCAATTCTCTTTCAAGAAAATTGTTGAGCACTTATAATTAAAACATAGAAAATCTTTTATCCTTATAGCACTGTCAAATGCACTTATGCCACTATCAGATTATTAGTTTTATATCATTCATGTATTAAACTTCAAACATGTAAAAGAAACCCCAATATACATTGGTTCTTGTCCAAATGCTAGAGATTCTGATACTTGGGCCAAGTAGAACCAATGTTTGCTGATTTCTATGAAATAACGTCTAATCAATCAATTTTACTAACAGACCACAGACAGTCTTCTAGTAACAAGGCAGATCCCTGCATGTTGCTGATAATTGAAGTCATAATCTGCATCAACTAGAGTTCCATAAACAAGTAGTTCATCAAGTTCATTAATGTCCACAGTCATAAAAGTAAGCCTTTGAGTTGTTCCCTTTGAATCTCTCTGATATAATTCCATTGAATATGTAGATGTCTCTCCAGAACCTGTAGTTGCAATGTGTATACGAATGGCAGGAATGGCATTTCCTAGGCCATATTTCACCAAAGGTCTCAGAATATAGAAGTCTTGGTATCTAACCAGATGCTTCTAATCTTATGTCAGTTTCAGTTCAATGCTGTAAAGCAAAACAATTAGAATGTGCCAAATCTAAAATTTTTCTGGAGACCCATCAAACGTTTACATTTCCCATTGAAATTTCTGAAGATGAAGATCTTACTATCGTAACAGATCCTGCCTGTGTAGAGCACCACAGATACTTGTAATGGGGTTGCAAGTGGAAGGTGTAGCAGAGGAAGCGTGGTTCAATGCCACGACAATGTATGGGAGTGGAGAGCCGAAGAGCAGGGGCCACAGGTAGTGGCAGCAATGTGAAGTAGAGCGAAAGAGTATGCCAGGCTTGAGGGTGGCAAAGGTTCTTCAAGGCTCCGCGTCTTTCTATTTTCCATAGCTGATTATGATCTCAGCCATTTTGATGCAATGAATGATAAGTGGAATGCCAAGCAAGGAATACCAGCATTCTGAGCTGCAAATCTTCAAATAGACTTCGATGGCAGTGTTTGAGAGTTGTATTAAACTGGACCAGCATTCAATGGAACCAGCATTAAAGAAATATATATGATACCAATGCAAGCAAACCCACCATAGGTTGAATGCATCCCTTTTACCAATGCAGCCAAATGAAGTACTCAACTAAAACTCTAAACCAAACTGTCATGCTAGCCGAGTTCATTAACTATAGATATGGAAAGGAAGACAAGTAGTAGGAAGCACAAGAAATGGCACCTACTTACCCATTGTGAGACCGAAGGGTTCTGCCATATCGAGCTTCTCAGGGGACAGGTCATTGGGGAGCGAGAACTCAAAGGAATGAATTAAGGTGGCGACCATGAGCTGAACCGTGCATAGCGCCATGCTCAACCCCGCAAAGACATTCAACGTAATAAATTCAACGTAATATGGAGCAGCTTAAATAAACAACTCATTTCAATGTAATAAGCCAAGAGAAGCCCTTGGCGGTCTCATATGATAGTGATGAGTTTTCCAAAAGTGTTGAGATTTCTGACCTTTATGACAACGTTCCAAGCCGAGGTATGAGTAGTAGGGCTCCAATACAAATATGGGTTTGGATTTTTTTATTTATTTTTTGACACTCACAGCAAGACATGGATTAGGATTCTTCTGTCTGCCTCCAACTATTACGACTAAAAATTCCTCCAACGCCTCTAGCAACATCCAAAAGGTATTATGCAAGGAAGATATTATAGCAGAGTAGCACAGCATGAAAAAGGTCGGTCAGAGAAGAGGGTGCAGAAAATTATTATGGTAGAGAGCCCAGGGTGCAGAAAATTATGCACAGAAGACACGCAGAGAGGCAACGTTTGCAGTAGGTCTCTTGACAGAGGGTGCAAACAATATAAAAAATGTATATGACAATGCCAGAGGTCAGGTAACGTTCAACGAACAAAGAATTTCATAATGGAAAAGCTGCCAGAGGACAGTACAACGTTCAACCGAATATAGGCTTAGGAGGCAGTATAGGTCGAGCGTTAACCAGATAGCTCAAGTCATAAAAATTTCGACATTCCACACTCAATCATGCCATTCTCGTAGCAATGCGCGCAGTCTAATGCGCTCAGCTTCAAATTTTTAGGTTGTGAGGGGCATTATGTAGTCAGGAAAGTTACAGGTAATGAAGACCAGGCCAGCGCTATTCAAGGCAGCTTAGACTAGCTGCTCAAGGAATAACAACATGTCATTTTTTAACTAAGGGATAAACCGTGAGGAAGAAAACTACACAGGCCACACATCATGGCTTTGATACCATGTTAAACACACATGGGCAGCAAGAACAATATGAAAGATAAAATATGACAATACTTTTTTTTATTAACAACTGATATACATTTATAGTACATTGTTTGACCATTGGGTTGCACATCCCAAGGTCTCTTGGACTCCTTTTGTCCATTCGGCTTCCACACTAACCCATTGAGGATTAGGTGTCCAACACCCAGGATGGCCAGATGGGAATATTTGATCAAGCGACTTGGTAGATGTGAAGTCACTCAGGCAACCTTTGATGACGCATTCTTCAGAGGCTTACCCTTATCCAATATTAGACTTTCGAGGAGACCTAGAGCTAGTAATTCTAGAAGGATTTGCATGGGCCGACATTGGTAAGTTTTTATTTTTTAACATATTTGATTTTTTGGATTTTTGAATATAATCTCAAGAAATTCAAAATACTTTTTCGTGAAACAAAAATATTACAAGATTAAATGATCATGATACATATATTGGAACAATGAGGCCTGAGGGTCTACCGAGGCACAGTCATTGCAGCAGAGACATGAAGAGGGAAACAATTGAGTTTGAGAGAGTGATCCATATTGTTCAGAGGAACTTAGAGAGTTTGACTCACGAGGTTGCAGTGGCAATGATAGAGGATCTCCCTGAGGTTTTACATATACAAGTGGTTGGAGTACTATGAGAGTGGGTGCGACTCTTCCAATGAGTGGCGAATGCCATCGTCTTCGACCAAGATGCTCATCTAGGGCAAGGCCCACAGATTTAGATTTTAGATGACTAATATTTTTTCTATATATGAACACGATTGAGCTCAAGCCCTAATTTTGTAGGAAGTTTTTCCACATTTTGTAATATTTTGACATATTATATCTATCTATATACAAAGATTTTGTGATGATTTGATCATATATACAAACTATTTTTTGATATTCTAATATAATGTGATGAATTATTAATATTCCAATCCACTGATTGATTGGCTATAGAATCAACAAATGCATTATCTGATCGTGGAATGTGAATGAAAGTAATAAAAGTGAATGATTTTTGCAATAATTTCACTCTCAGAAATTGACTATTTAATAAAGGATCCCTTACACGATAAAAATTATTTAATTGAGACACAACCAATTGTGAATCCAAATAAACCACTAATGATTCAATATCATAAGATATTTCTTCAGATAGTAAATTAATAACAACATTGTACTCATCCATATCATTAAAAGAAGGACTGATACATATGCCTCTTGTGATCAACAACTGACCAGATGGATAATGTATTACCCAAACAGAGGAAGCCAAATTCTAAGTATGTCTACAAGTGCCATCTTGCAATCATAAATACACTAAATTGTCTATAATAGCCCTGGTGAAAATTCCATGTAATAAAATTTAATAAAGGAAAAATAAGACAATGACTAAGGGACACGTATTCCAAGCTGAATGTTGGGCAGGACATCTTGGTGTGGGTGTTCATTCGATTTATTATGGCTAAAGCAATTGGAAAAGGCAACATATAAGGAATTAAAAAGGAAAAATGGAATTTTTGGCACACTTATTGATGAAAATAAAGGAAAATATGAGAAAAGGGAGGTGAAAGGTCACAGGTTGCACGTGAGGAGGAAAATGAAGGAAAATAATGGAAATTGAAGAAAATAGAGGCCTAATTGATAAAAAGGCTTCTGAGGATCACTGGGTAGGCTTGGTTAGTGTAAGGCTATTTAGTTTAGTTTAGGATCTCTCTCATTATTCTCTCTCTCTCTCTCTCTCTCTCTCTCTCTCTCTTGGAGCACTCTAGCTTTGGAGGAAGGAAGGAAAAGCAAGCAAAGGAAATGAAGGAAAGCAAGGATCAAGCAAGGAAGAGTAGTATCAAGAAGCCTCGGTAGGAATACTTGCAGGTAATATATTGCATGTGTGATTTCCTAGCTGGTTTTGATATGCATGGCTTTGCATGCTGGTGTCTGGTTCTCTCACTATTGGTGGCATGGTTTTTTCGGGTTATGACAATGGTTTTCAACCTAGCTTTGCCTTTTTCTAGACGCCATGGTGTGTTGGGATGTTGATCTCAGTTTTTAGCTTTGGAATTGTTGGATGGATTTCAGAATCCAGGGTCGAGGTGGCCTCAAGGTTCATTCCCAAAGGCCTAGGAATCCTTTGATCGGTTTTGGTGAGATACATGATAAAACCTAAGGGGGGTGTCTCGGTTTAGGTCCTAGTGATCCAAGATTGGATTACAATAAAGCTTGAGAGACAAGGAGACATAAAATTCCTCAAGGATAGTGATGTATTCTATATGACATTCCAAGTTCATTACGGTTTTGTGATCGGAGCACTAGTTTTGGTGTGATCAAAAGATGGTGAGGGTGGAGGTGGTTTCACCTCTGGATTCCCTTGGTTATTTTTTTATTGGTTTTTCCATAGGATACCACATTTATGCTTGTAATATGGAATGCGGGTGACTGGCTGAAAGAAAGATTTGGTCCAACCATGTCTACGGTCGGGTGGTACGTGGAAGTCTCGAACCTGGTCGGATTTGCCTATGTTTAATAAAAAATAAGTTCTATTGCTTTTGTACTTGTTTATATGTGGATTTAATGGTTGTTATCTCACTATTATTTCCATGGTTTTATGCTGGTATAAGCATGGTTAAGTGATTGTTCGTGTCATAGTTATTTCATGTATTTACTTGTAATTTTTAAAATGATGGATGCAAGTCCTAATTGATGCCATAACAGTTCAAAGGAGAAGGTGGTGATCCTTCTTTCCATGTCTCGTAATATTTTTCTATCATTCATGCTTTTCCTTGTATCTTAGGCCTATAGATTGTATTGATGCCAAGTTTTTGACAGAATGCCAATCCCGGTTGGGGATGGCTAGGCCTAGTATTGGAGTTAGTTTTTGGTTTATTAGTCTCGTCATCATGTGTTTAACAGATTCTGGAAGTTATATCAAGTTCTGGGTAGTGGCCAAAATTCTGGGATTGAAAATTTCCTTAAATCCCATGGAATCTGGCACGGGTCTACTGGAAATAGTCTCTGGACATAGGCAAGCAGGCTTGTGGGAGCATCCAAAGCTCTCTGGACGCTGGCATGCCCATACGATCGGAGCATCCAATGTTTTAATAGCTTAAAAACTTAGTGGGACACAGATACATTATACCTAAGTGGATGGGATGACTCCTGAGAGTGTTTTGTTGATGTGGAAGTTATGGTTGATTGGTTTTTGTTGATTCCACTTCCTTAAGGTCACTTAGGAGGTTGAATCATATCATAGTAGCCTCTCATCACATGTTTACCTTGTTTGGCCAGTTGCCTGGGCAGATATGGGAGGAGGGTGGTTAGAGAGTGGTATCAGACTAGGTTGTGCTCTCTTTGGGTCATATTTGATACCACATAGTGGTATCAAAGCATGGTTCACCCCTCAAACTGGATAGGTCGTGTGTTGGTCATGCATTCATGTCAGTTGCATATGTGTTTCTTATGCTTGTAGTCCATGGGCATGTTTCATTTACATGGTGTTGATCCTGGTTGTAGTGACGTCGCCATGTGAAGGTTGAGGGAATTGTTGTGGGATGTGTCTTCATGAGTGTATGGTTGTATATGCATGTATCGTAGGTCAAACATGCATTGTTTGGTCATTGTATGCAATTAGGTCATCATGATTTTGTTGGTTGTTATGATGTTGATGGGTTGGCAGAGATAGAGTAGGAGATGCAGATCATTAAAGTGAAGTTGCAGCATTGGACCTCGAGGCAAGAGCATGTCATCATATAGGTTTGGATGTTGGGCATGCAGGTATTTTAGTTAATGGATTGTTATATGCATTAGGGTTATATACATTAGGTTTATGTACATGTCTATTGATGTTATGGTTACATACATGATAGATGCTAGTTGATTATAGTCATATGCACATGTGTCAGATAGTCACGAATGATAGTAACACGTGGTTGTGTGCATTGCTATATGTTGTTGATGAGTATGTTATAGTTAACTTGTTGTTATTATATGATAGTTAGCTTGATGATTAGGTTATATGTTGTTGATAATCATGATATATAACTTTTTGTTGTTATATGCTAGTAACATGATGACTCGTCTTATAGCACTAATATCTTGATGTTATATGTATCATGCTAAATTGGATTGGCCTATGCAGATGGTTAGGTTTATGACATTCAGGTATGAATCAAATCATTTGTGACATTATGTTGTACTAATCTAGACTGATTATACATATGTGATTGCTATGCATAAATGACAAATGTTTACGAGTTTATGATGTGGGTTTATGATGTGGACATGTTAGTTAGTGACTATTATGGATATCATGACCTTATTTATTTTTGAGTTGATACGTCGTGAAGTTATATCATGCTAATTTGGATTGATTATGTAGATAGGATAGCCTCCCCTGAGATACATTAAAGTATGAGCTTTCTTATGTCATCTACTTTGTGATTGAATGTTTGATTATGTCGTTTAATTGGTGTTTGAGTGTTGGTGTCTATTATGTCACCTATCTATTGTCTAAATGTTTGATTACTTGCATGATATGAGTATGTGTCTGTAAGATTTCCTGAATGAACGATATTGTTTTAAGATGATTGTACTAACACATATTTTTTGAGATAGTTGAAATGTTCTTGAGTATAATAGGTGACAGTTTTAGTATTATGTCTAATGACTAAGAGTTGACTATGAATTAGGACATGATTGCTAGTCTTGGTAAAGGTTAATTTCTAATTGATAGATATGATTGCCTTGATATTTCGAACATGTGTTTGACATGTGTAAGCAGTGTATGAAACATTCTTGGTATTATCATGACAAGGTAATAGTTGATGTGTTTATATAACTAACAGTTGGGTGATGTACCAGTGCATAGTGACACTCAATTGCAGCAAGGAAAAGGTCAAAGCAAGGAATTGGGCAAGAATTCTTTTGACTATGTTTAGAAACCCTAATTCCAAACAAATGAGTGTCTTACATACAAGAAGCCTTATTAACCTTAATCTTATCTGACATTATGTGGATATGTGCTAGATTCATGAACCTGTATTTGATAGGTATATTATCTAGTCTCTAGTTATAGGTGGATATGTCAAGTGAATTGGAGTCCCTTGAGAGATGGTGTGGATGTGTTCAATTGCAAGAAACATGCTTGGCACAACAAGGTAAAGTAACTAGTGTATTGTTTTGTTTATTTATGCACTAACAATAATTTTTTGATGGTAGTATGATGCAAGGAATTTCATGGCATGGAATTTTGAAGAAGGCTCAACTTGAGCTTTCCCTTGGAAGCACTGGGAACCATGGGGATTGAGTCATGGTGTCTATTGTTAGTCTTATGTTGTTGGTCTTTTGGTGATTTTTTCTTCTTGATTTTGATTTTGTTTGCATCTTGTGCATGGCCATGCCACTTTGGTTGTAGTTTCGTATTGTTGTTGGTTTTGCATGGTTTTCTTCTTGTTTGTTTCTTGTCTTTCCTTTTATGGTTTGGGTCTGGTGAATTAGTTAGGAAAGAGGAAAGTTAATGGAGACTAGGTAGAGATGAATGAAACCCAACAAGTGATGCAAGGCCTAGATGAAGCTCAGTGCATGTATACGGGCAACTGAAGGCAAGCGTTAACAACTAGTTGGATTGGTTGGGTCCATTGGTGTAAATGGATGATGGCAGGACAGGTATGTTAAAAGTAATCATGAAAGGTAAAATAAATATATTTGAGGTGCCATATGCCTTGGCTATGTTGGTAATTATTGTTCTTGATGTTGTACCTACATTGCATGGATAAAGGAATTTCTATTAACCTTGACCTTATGATATATGGTAATTATGTTGTGATCATGACTGTGTCGATGTATATATATATATATACATGTATGTATGTAGGTATGTCATTTTCTGATGAGATCATGAATGTTTTGTGCTAATGTTATATATATGTACGTATATATGTATTTATGTCCCTCTATGATAAGGTCATTATGAGTCGTTCTTGTGGAGGAATGATTTCTTATGCAGGTGAATGGCATGAAGAGACTCCTGGTTCATGAGGAATCAAGTGGTAAGAGTAAATTGGAAAATATCTAAGGTTAGTTTTATGTGGATATGAAATGATATTGTGTGATTATACTATGTCTATGTTTATGTTATGGAAAGACTAATGTTGAAAGATACATTAGCAAAATGAAAACTACATGATGTGTGGCATGCTAGGATAAGCATGGATGGCAGAGAGACAATGGAAGCAAGGTTGCTTGGTAGAGATAGTGTGGTACCACTATTGTGCATATATTGTATATGTTGTACATGTTGCAACTGTGATATTTTGTGCACATGGTGTTGTGTATATATAGTGTGTGTACATTTTGTTATGCAATGTTATGTATAGGGTGGTACAAACAGTGTTGTGTGAATATTGCATATGCAGTGTTGGGCATAGAAGGTTCTATGAACATGTTGGATATGTGGTGTTGTGTGCATATGGTGTTGTGCACATATTGGATATGCAGTGCTATGTACATGTGGTGTTGCGTGCATGTTGTACATGTGGTTCTATGTACATATGGTGTTGTGTGCATGATTGTACAAGTGGTTTTGTGAGCATGTGGTGTTGTGTACATGGTGTACATATGGTGTTGTGTGTAGATGGTACATTAATGCATACGGTACATGGTGTACATGTCATGCATATGGTACTATGTACACGTGGTGCCGTGTACATGTCGTGCATGTGGTGTTGTGTATGTCTAGCATTCTGTACACGTTGTACAGATGGTAAAATGTACACGTGGAACTATGTACACATTGTATAGGTGGTTTCGTGTACATGTGATGTTGTGTACATGTTATGCAGGTGGTGTTGTGTATAGTTGGTACTGTGTATATGTTGTACCTATGCTACTAGAGTACATGTGGTATTGCGTGCATGTCGTACATGTTGTGTTGCGGACATGCGGTACTATGTATGTGCATTGTGTAGTCATGGTATCCTAACATGTGCATTCGTTGTGTTGTACTTTGTGTATGTATATGTAATGTGTTGTACATCGGGTGTAGGTTTATGTATTGTATTGAGTTGTACATTGGTTGTTGGTGAATGTATTGTGTTGTGGTGTACAACGGATGTAGGTGTATGTATTGTGTTGTGTCATACACTAGGTGTAGGTGTATGGGTTGTATGTTAGGAATAGTTGCATGTATTGCATGGAATTATATGTCATGTGCAGTTCTGTTGATGGTGATGGACACACCAACATGTAAAGGGATCTCCCCTGTAAGAAGGACCAACTAGACCTCAGACCATTCTGAGTAGGAGTCCTAGTAGTGGGTAGTAAAGTACTATCTTGACCATGGTAGTGCATAGAGGTAAGTATGATAGCTTTGTCAGAAGAAAGTGTGTGATGTTGTAGTGAGTCAAGTGAGATGCAAGGGGGTTATAACACATAGAGGGGAAAATGAAGTGTGTCCCTTAGAATCCTGTAATAGTACACAACCTGAATGGAACACATGAGCGAAATGAAATCACATGATGGAATCGAAATAGTAGAAAACCTGAAACAAACACATGAGCAAAATGACATCACAGGCTGGAAGCGAAATAGTCCACAATCCAAAGTGATGGGTTAATACAACAACACATCTCCAACAATATTCATACAATTGCATACAAAATATTTCATACACAAATGGGTAAGTTAAATAACATACATTGCTAAAGTAACCAGAATAATTGAACTACAATAACAACATATGCATGAAAATGTGTTGGCTTATTTATATTATTAAGTGAAAGTTCCATCCATACATACGCCATTGACAAACACTAGCCCGGATACTGGAACATTATAGCCAATACCGCCTCCTCCTCCAAAGATATGCACTCAATCTACATTGTGGAGAAGCCAAGGATCATCACAATACTCTCCAAGCCTTCTCTAAGCAATGCTTAGCCAAAATCTTGGCTCCCAAAAGCCTGTGCTATGAGTTATGAGGTTTTATATATAAAAAGGAGTGGGGTGACACATGACATTCCCCTTTTACTCTTTGATTACCCTCATGACTCTTCACATTACATAGTGATTGTTCACATTCCACTAATGACACTTGGAATTTCACTTACAATATATTCACAAACAATAATATAATTTCCACATATACCCGTATGGGACAAAAATAGGCTTGAGTCAGCCTAAGAACACAAACATCATCACTCGGGGTCTTTGGTAAAGACCAACTCGGCAACATCCTCTTGATGGTCTTCAGTGACGAATTGATACCAAGCTTGGTAGTGCGCTGTTGTGTCCCCATAATATTTAGTGATATCTTTCTCGAAATATACTCTTGCCTCCATGGCTTCTAGGTATATGGTTTTGGAACCTCTGTTGATCTCATCTTGAAGCATGCATAGCATTGTCCTGAGTGTGGTTGGACCACCAATGTACTTTTGCATGTTTTCTACGCTCAACTGCAAGTCATCACTAGTTGCCTCTCGCATCAACTTCTTTATGTACCTATCGACCTTTAGCAAGACTTGGTTCTTGTTCATGGCTTGAGTGAGGGTTCCAATTGAAGGGATCCTGTGCGTCCTCACTATGACATCTAGACTCTTGAACAACCATGCATAGGAAGCCTCAATGTTGCTGATGAGCGGGGGGAGTTGCTCATAATTACAGATCAACATCTGAATCTATGCTTTGTCTAGCTCTGCTTACAACTTCGTTATCTTCTGCAAGTAAGGCGAGGCTCCCTTGTACCTCATTGTCCATTCTTGTACATGCATAATAGCAACATAGATGTCTTTGAGAGTTTGTGCTATCTTTGTTCACTACTACTAAAAACCATATATATGGACAACTGCCTTGTGCACGGTAACAAATCTACAATACAGTTTCCACATGGTGGTCTCAAGAATCATTACTTCTACAAGTATCACTTTTCTCATCTTTTCCATAGTGGATCCTATGGATTGTTTTATTCTCTGCCTAGCCTCTTGCAAGTCCTTTGCCATCTGATTATTCACTGCTATCAATAACTTGACCATTAAACTCGTGGCTTCTACATAAGCCTTAGAAGCATCATCCATGGTAGTTGAATTTATTATAACATCTGACACAATCACCCTTTCTTCTATGTGTGTAGGTGATGCATGATCATATGGGAGTTTCTTTCTCTGCACATGCACAATCCTTTGTTGTGACTCATCAAATGATAGATTGTACACATCCATCACCAGATCATCATCAAGGAGAAAAACCTCTCCTTTCTCACTCAGAATTGGTTCTTCTTATGGAGGTGAAGATTGTGGGGCGACCTCGGATGCTCTCGGCATGAGGACAATGTCTTAGTCCTATGGTTCCTACTCCAAATCTATGTCCATTGCTTCAACCATCTACTCAATATGTTAAGCAAGTTCCTGAACCTGCACTTGCTCACTCTCTTCTTCATCTGTTGGTTTCTCTGACTCCTCAATCTGTATAGGCACAATTTTCTCTGTCATTACACCTTGCCCTTCCTCATGTTCATGTTTATGATTCTCTTCCCTTTCTCTCCTTCTTAGCTCCTGCTCTTCTTTTATCTACTTTTCTATTTCCTACAACTTCCTCTCCACATATTCCAACCTTTGCTTCTCTTTCTTCCTTCGTTCTACTCTCCTTTCACATTTTTGCCTCTTCACCTCTATTTCCAAAGCTACTTTCTTAACAAGAAGATATTCTCTGAACTTGTAGCTTTTCTCGGCCTCTGGGTTCTTGACAATCTTCCTCTTGCCTTTGTCCTACGTCAATTTTCTACTCACTGTTATTGTTGTTGCTGCTTCCTATGGCGCTGCTACCTGCAAATATGATTTCCATTCTATAACCATGCTTACCAGTTCGTTGACCTTAGAGGAGTTGTAGCAATACCTCCAAGGTTCCTCCTCTAGCCAATGACATGCCCTATGGATCCATGGATAATACACCTTCAAACAGTGGTTCTTGCATATACAATGGGGATCATACAAATTGAAATTCTTAGTGTCGAACTCAAACTCCTTCAAGTCCTTAGCCTCGACATACACATTCTTCAAGCTCCAAATCTCATACAATCCAATTCACAAAGGAAGAGCAGGCCAAGGTGCCTTCTTCCTTCTATGCAATCCTGCTGATAATCCACTGGAGATGTGATACAAAACCTCTTTCATGACCAACTTATCTGTGGAAAATCGTGGTAGCACATGCAGAGACTTCTATCTACCTAACATCCTGATGAAGGTTCCACTGGGTGAGGCGTACCAATATGCAATGTTAAGTAATGGCTACATCGCTTCTTGGGACATGTAAGGTGGATCATGTTCGAAGATCATCTTGTAAACCAAAGTGATGAAGTGGTTAGATTCCCTCACCATGACTCCTCGATAGTTGGACTCAGAGAGAAACTTGCAATAGATGTTCACAACATCATCTTATGGTGTCCATGTCCAAGCCATGCCAACAAACTGATGTTGGGCACTGATTGCATCAAGCAAGTACATGGACATGTAGAATATTGCTTGCTCATCCTTTGGTGGATTCCAAGCATTAGTCACATGCACTTTTAGCTGAAGAGAAAGGTCCTTCATTTTCCAACTAATCCAACACAAGCATCCAATTCTATGGAAAGGTCTTCATGCTCTCTTGACCATACAAATGGCATACAAACATGATCAAGAGTTGGTAGGCCTTCATGAGTAACTTAGTCTTGTAGACCTGATTGGGTATCAACATGAACTTCGATGGCTCTTTTACCTAACACTTCATGATGTCTCTAGTGTTCACATTGTTATTCGGAGTATAAAAGAGTGAATCCATGTTTTTCATCGAATGTGGCAATTGATACATTTGATGATAGTTTTATGTCTTGAAGGTAGCAAGTTGTGTTCCACTGGCACTTCTCAATGTCATCGTCTCAAGATCGGAATGTGAGAAAATATAGTGAATGATGTCTGCACATGGGAAGGTGGGGTCCCTGCATGAAACCCTATGCAAGCCTAACATGTGGATGTTAACATAGACCTGTCGATCTTCCAGATCTTCCTTGAAGTTGCTTACAAATATGTCTTTAATTTCCTACCATGTTATCTTCATGTCCTTCTCTATGAACAATTGTGTGTCTACATAGATTGGCAAGTTCATTGACACCTATTCAACTATATCTCTAGTACTGTTCTTGACAGTATACTTTGATCAAGCTCTCTTGGAAGCCATGCTACCTGTACTCCTGAGAAGCTTCTCAACAAATGTTGTACCTAGAGATAGAGACTACAGTCATGGCATGCAAGTGTTAGCTTAAAATAAAATAAGCACTTCAAGGACCAATCATGCAACAAAATGGGAAATTGCTAGGAAAGATTGTGAAATATGTCTTTTAGAGGTGAGGGACTGTTAGCTAGACATACACATTTTGTAGTCCTAGCTAGTAGTGAGAGGTGACGCTGACTCGAACTATGTAATGTGCAGTCCAATGTGGTTGTTGATGACTGGAACTACACAATGCGCAAATCAGTCTAGCTTTGATATTGGCTAGGACTGCTCATTATGTAATCCCAGTCAGCAAGAATCTGGGTCTGTCTCCTAGAACTACACCGTGCGTTGTTGGAATCAGTCACTGGTAGCCTCTGCACAATTCCTGGAGCCAAGGCAAAGCCTTGAGATCCACAAATATGTAGAGCATGCCAGGAAAAGCTAGATCCTGGCCAAGGCATCCCAGATATTCCCAAGGGAAACATGAAAATGAGTAGATCTGAGTGGATGAGTGAAGGATGGTGCAGATCTAAGTGAATGATGATGCATGCAATAAAAAAAAATGTAGGAACTAGTTAAACAGAAGAACAATGAAGCTTGTGCTAAGAGTTGTCGCAATGGGGACTGTTAAAGCAAAAATTGGGTTATGCATGCGATGCTTAGGAAAGGAAATGAAAAAAATTAATACAACACTTCTACAAGCTAGCAAAAATCAAAATGCCAATGGTCATTAAATAAAATAGGTAAAACATTACTCACACAAGCCAAGGGAACAAAAGCGACAGAAAAGACTGCAAAATACAAGAAAAGAAAAACTTACCCATAAAAGTTGTGCCAACTATGTCGAAGGTTCCTAGATGCCTTAAGAATGTTAGATCTCCAATATCAAATGTGAAAATGAGCTCCGATGGTGTCCATTAAATAGATTTGATCTATTTAGGGTTTATGACACGAAGGCCGAAAATATAGGAAAAAGCGACAATTGGTGGAAGTTTCTAAAATTAACTCAATGTAACTCCCACTACTAAAAATAGATCCCTATTTCTTAGGGATGATTATTTGCCTTTTTTTTTTCTTTTTTCTTTTTCCTTTTTTATTTTTCGGCAAGGTATTCCATGCATGCATGGAGAAATTGCACAGTTCTGGAGAGGATCAGGCAACTTACCAACACATGCATCAGACAACAGCTGAAGGAATGCTTCTACACAATTCTTGGGTTGAGTGGCTCAGGATGCCTCTCATGCTCTGCACAATTTCCTAGCTAAAGACAAGTTGTCAGCTGGGGCTACACAATTATGAAGGCCAAAGCTCACTGCTGGGCTGAACTACTCATTTCTTGAGAGCAAGTTTGGTTTCCCTCTAGGACTGCAAAGATTTCCAAGGCAGTGCAAGAATTGGATTGTAACCAAGTCACAAGGAGGTCATCTTGTGGTTAATCAACAAAGCAAGTAAGAAAACACAAGATGTAAAGTAAAAGATAAACTCAAATTAAAGCACAAGTACCTAGGAAGTGTAAGACAAGCTATTGGTATTTTAGTAGGGAGACTCCAAAATGAAGCGAAGGAAAATTTTTGGAGGGTGGTTGTAGTCCCTACAACATTGGTGACACACTGGTAGAAATTCGTCTCTCTGCATGGACCTTACCTCTTGTAAATAGATTCTAACTCCTCCAAAAGTATTGTTTGATTCTTTGATTGACATGGGTTCCTCACTAGCTTGAGTTAAAGATATAGTCCCTGCCATTCTCTTGATCGGCCAACACACATACCAATCCAAGCCAACTGAGTTGTTTCGATTGGGGATGAGGGGTATATTGATGCACAAGTAATATAGACTGTCAGATTTTAAGTTTCATCTCTAGTGTTGCTCCACTGCTAGCAGGCCTAGGTAGTACCCCGATGGAGTCACTTCAGGGACACAAGCATCACTCTGCTGCCAGCGAGCCTGGATAGTACCCCGTCGAAGTTGCTTGCTTCACCTCTTTGTGCAGGAAGTCTTTCTATCCTTTTCCCTTTATTTTATTTTTTTCACTTTTTTCATTTTTCAAAGAACTATGCATAGGAACTTATATAATTCATGAGGTGAAAGAGGGATCTCGACTTATTGATAGAGATCTACTTGACTGAGTTGACAAGGGTTAACCGAAAATAGAAAACCAATTAGAGTAGGTGCTACTAGTTAAAAGTGCAAGAATTGTGTTTTTGCCAAGACTCAATCTGAACATAACATATTTTCCATCAAGGTATCATTGAATGAAAGAACACAAGGTCTTTAGAAGGAGAGGGAATAAATAGACAACCAAATGTTGATAGTTTTATAGGCCCTATTGTGTTTCACCCTGCTTGTCTCAACAAGCCAAACACGATTTCATGGGAAACTGATCCTACGGTTGCGTAAACAAGAAAACAAGCAAGAAAGCAAAGGACATAAGTAAAATGAAAGCGAAGCGAGTAAGCAAAAGAAAAACATGAAAGAAAAATAAAACAAGAAAGAAGACACTACTCCTGCTCCTAAGATAAACAATGCATGAGCCCTGTGATGTGAAGTGATATTTCCAATGTAGCCTCCAGCGCATTGGTTGTCCCATGTAAGTGAAGGCATGGTTGACAAGAAAGATATTCAGGAAAACTAGCAAGCAAGAAAGATAAAACAATGAAAACCAACATGCTCAAAGTTTGAATGTGTCCACAAAAAAGAAAAGAGTAAAAGTGCATGACAGACACTCTGTAGACATACCTTGGCGTTGCATCACATTATGCACAGATGACATGCATGTACACTCTTTTGATCTTGGCATACGAGCAAACATGTAGAAAGAAGAAAACTTTCGTTTCACAACATGACTTGCTATGTATGACTCCTCCAATGCATCAACAATAGGATCATGTAATTTTGGTCGAGGATGTGAGATCTATGGATCAAATTGATCTTCAATGAAAACATGAGAGTGAGGAGGAGCCTGGGGTGATTTAATGAATTTTTGATCGGCGGTGGAACTGACCTCAAGAATATGAGAACCTGACATAACCATCAACTCGGGCTAAAGCACCTCGACAAATTGAGGGGTTTCCACTTCATCATCAAGTAGATCATCAAATATCGATGGCTTTAAAAGATCAATAGTAACTGAATCAAAATAATGATCAAATGAGTGAGTGAAAATATCATGACAACGATGATAAAAAAAATTCGAGATGAGCATCGACATCCTCATGATCTGACGAATCATATGGAGGGGTTGATGAGAAACAAAAAATTTCACCCTCTATATTTCTAGAAAGAAAAGATGACAGATTGCTTGGATTCAAAAATAAATATTGGTCCTCTCCACAATAAATGACATATTGACATCTTGTGTGCCCTATGAATGATCAAAATTAGAAACATTTGGGGATTAATTTTCACAAGAAAAATCAGAAATGGTATAATCACAAAAGATGTCAGGAAAAAGGAGATGATGTGTAGAATAAAGGAGGTCATCCTTCACCATGAATTCTTCTTCAGATTCCCACACATACTCATAAAAAATGACAGGCAGGTTGGTTTCTCAACACCAACTTCGTCGACAACTTGATCCTTGTGAACAATAGAAGTGGAGTCTGGAAAAAATAAACACAACACAGTATAATCTCAAGGATCAATGGAACTAGAGGACAGAGGTTGAGAAGACAAAACCTCGTGACAACTAGATGGGTTGCAGTCTAAATATATCTAGATATACAGAGCAGGTGGGGTGGAATGAGGTGATAGTTCAATAGATGGATTTGCAACTTCTCCCACCTCATCTTGCAGAGCTAGAGTTGTTTGATGAGAAGAGGATGGAGGGTTACTTGTGACAACAACCTTGTTCGTCTTAGATTTGAAAGATATAACATCAAGGTATGTTGGGAGGGGTTCAAATGATTCTAACTCATGCATATTTTGAATACGTGAAAAATATATTGAAACCTTTCTTTGAGAATTTTCCAATCAATTTTATCTTCAGGTATTTGAAATTATAGAAGAAGTCCCAAAATCACGTAATAGATTCATTAGGTGATTTCTATAATTTCAGAGTTTTTTTATTGAGTGCTTTATGGTCATAGTTGTGGAAAAGCCAAGGCTCATCACAATACTCTCCAAGCCTTCTCTAAGCAATGCCTAGCCAAAATATTGGCTCCCAAAAGACTATACTATGAGTTATGAGGTTCTATATATAAAAAAGTGTTGGGGACCCTTGAGATTCCCATTTGACTCGTTGACTACCCTCATGACTCTTCACATTACATAGTGACTGTTCACATTCCACTAATGACACTTGGAATTTCACTTAAAATATATTCACAAATAATAATACAATTTCCACATATACCCATGTGGGACAAAAATAGGCTTTAGTTAGCCTAAAAATACAAACATCATCACTCAGGGTCTTTGGTAAACACCAACTTGGCAACATCCTCTTGATGGTCTTCGGTGACAAAATGATACCAAGATTGGTAATGGGCTATTGTGTCCCCATACTGTTTGGTGATGTCTTTCTCAAAACAGACTCTTGCTTCCATGGTTTTTAGGTATATGGTTCTAGAACCTCTATCAAGCTTGTCTTGAAGCATGCGTAGCATTGTCCTGAGTGTGGTTGGACCATCAATGTACTTCTGCATGTTTTCTGCGCTCAACTGCAAGTCATTGTTGGTGACCTCTCACATCAACTACTCTATGTACCTATCAACCTCTAGCAAGACTTGGTTCTTCTTCATGGCTTGAGTGAGGGTTCCGATTGAAGGGATCATGTGCATCCTCACTATGACATCCAGACTCTTGAACAATTGTGCATAGGAAAACCTCAATGCTGGTGATGATTAGAGGGAGCTTCTCATAATTCCAGATCAACATTTGAATCCGTGCTTTGTCTAGATCTTCCTAGCTTCATTATTTTCTGCAAGTAAAGCAAGGCTCCCTTGTACATAATTGTCCATTCTCGTACATGCATAATAGCAATGTGGATGTCTTTGAGAGTTTGGGCTATCTTCACACACTGTTGTTTAAAACCATATAGATGGAAAATCTGTTAGGCCCCTATAATACTAGTGTAACCCCTTATTGTTATTAGTACAACCCACTTATTATATTGATGTACTCACGTAGTGCCCATATTGTTACTATTCCGCCCCATAGAAGCCGACTGTTGTTATTATTGTGCCCTTACATTATTATTGTTATGTCGTCTTTGATTATGTTATGACCCCTTAGACTCCTATATTTAGAAAGGAGGTCTTTTCATTTGTATCATCCAAGAATTGTTCATTTATGTAATGTCAAGGAGGTTGCCCCCTCGAAGAGGTTGTATTCTAAGGCGTTGATCTATCTTTTCTATCTTTTTGTGAGCTGGTTTCATAACATTTGGTATCCGAGCTTTGGATTCTAGGGTTTCACTGCTCCAAATAGGTCATCGTGGCATTTTCGCTATAACTTTTTTTCTATGATGTTTCAGAAGATAAAAAAAAAACCCATTTGAGAAGAAATAACGCTAAACCTCGGGTTCAAATTTCAGAGCTTTTTTCGCTATATTTGTGGAGATATGATCTGAAGAAGTTGGTCTTTTTACAAACTCTTGAATTACATTCCAAATAGGTGACCTGGGGAAATCATCATAACTTTTTCTCTGAGCATCGGATTGAAATTTTGTCAGAAGGTATAGAAAGAGGACAGACTGTAGTTTCTTGTATTTATTTTTCAGTGCCAAAGGTCGAAACAGTGACACGTGGCACTTCATACAAGTTCGCTCTTCTGGAAAGATCTATAATCAGGTCATCTTGGGAGATTGTGCATAACTCTTTCTTGGAAATCCAATTTGGATCAGAATGGTGGCATTGGAAAGAGGACACAGAGGGCTACTGTAGGTCACAATTTCAGAACTTAAAGATCCAAAAGTACAGAGTTATAGTCATTTCAAGATCGAGCTCCTAAAATCAAGAAGGAAGTTTGATGGCAAGGATCCGATAAATTGGACACTTCAGATGGAGCAATATTTTGATCTACATGGTGTACCACTATTACAAAAGGTATGTATTGCATCTTCATATTTAGAACCAGATCAAATTTTATGGTATGAAGGCCTTTTTTCTCATAAACAACTTGTTACGTGGTCAATTTTCACGGAGGAAATGATAGCACATTATGAGGATACACAAAGCAACACCTTCTTTAGAGCAACACCACAACAATTGGAAAGAGTAAAAGGGCTTTGTTACATAATGGAAAGTAAAATTATGGCAACAAGGAAGTCTACCCCTCACAACTATAAATATGGAAGTGTTGTTTCTTCTAGCCTTCCACAACCTACAAGGGTTACACCACAACAATTGGAAGAAAAAAGAGAAAAAGGGCTTTGTTACAATTGTGATAGCAAATGCACTAAAGGTCATAAGTGTGCTGAGAAGAAATTATTTTACATATATTATGAAGACGAGGAAGAAAAGGATCAAGAAACATCAAAAGAAGAGGATATACGGCAGGACCCCACCCCAGAGAAAGAAGAAATGAATCAGACCATATCTTGTAAAGCATTGGCAAGAATTACCACTCCTCAAACTCTCAAGATAGAAGGACATATCAAGAAGAAAAAGGTGCAAGAAGTGAAAGATCACATCGAGAAAGAAGAAATGAATCCAACCATATCTTGTAATTCATTGGTCGAAATTACCACTCCTCAAACTATCAAGATAGAAGGACCTATCAAGAAGAAAAATGTTCAAGAAGTGAAAGATCACATCAAGCATCAAGAAATGAATCCGACCATATCTTGTAAAGGATTGGAGGAAATTACCACTCCTCAAACTCTAGAGATAGAAGGACATATCAAGAAGAAAAAGGTTCAAGCAGTGATAGATCACATCAAGCATCAACAACAAGTTCTCCAACTTTTAAAGGATAACGCCACTTCGGTGCAAAATCAAACGAAACAACAGGTAGAACAACATCGTAGTGAAAAATGTCTTGATGTAGGTGATTGGGTATTTTTACTGCTACATCTCAAGCAAGCTATTTATGAGAAGGAAATGTTGGCAATACTACATGCACTTAAAAAATGGCGACCTTACGGAATGGGAAGACTCTTCAAGGATGAGGATGTGCAAGCATTGTTTTGTGCTATTTCTATTATCCAACTAGATTGGATAAATGAAGCAAGGGATGAATGGAAGAAGGACAAAGAAGTATGGCCACTTATTCAAAAGTTTCAAAAGATCCCAATTCAAACAGTATTTCCAGAAATTGAAGAGGAAGGAAAAATCATATTGGAACCTGGAGCAGTCACAGAAACAAGAACCCGACAGCTAGGAAATCGATCAAGTGGAAGAACTTACTCGCTGAAGATTCCACATGGGAGGACAAGAATTCTATACAGAAATAGCAAGAACTACTCAAGTGTTGAGGACAACGCTTTTCGAAGGAGAGGGGCATGTTAGGCCCCTATACTACTAGTGTAACCCCTTATTGTTATTAGTACAACCCACATATTATATTGATGTACTCACGTAGTGCCCATATTGTTACTATTGTGCCCCATAGAAGCCCACTATTGTTATTATTGTGCCCTTACATTATTATTGTTATGTCAGCTTTGATTATGTTATGACCCCTTAGACTCCTATATACAGAAAGGAGGTATTTTCATTTGTATCATCCAAGAATTGTTCATTTATGTAATGTCAAGGAGGTTTCCCCCTTGAAGAGGCTGAATTATAAGGCGTTGATCTATCTTTTCTATCTTTTTGTGAGCTGGTTTCATAACACAATCGCCTTGTGCACAATGACAAATCTAACATATAGTTTCTGCATGGTGGTATCAAGAGTCGATACTTCAACAAGTATCGCTTTTTCATCACTTCCATGGTGGATTTCGCAAATTGTTTTGTTCTTTGCCTAGCCTCTTGCAAGTCCTTCACCATTTGATCATTCTCTACTATCAAGAACTTGACCGTTGAATTCATGGCTTCTGCATAAGTGTTACACAGTATTTTGTCAATGACCCCGCATCCCCTTGATTGCGGGCAGAGTCATTCTTTGAATGGCATCTGCTCTGTGTCATACAACAAAATATGTGTCCATATCTTCCATATCACTCAAGAATATTAACCATTCTCACTAATCCTAAAGATGACCCTTTTTACCTATGTTTCAAGATTTTCGCAAGACATCAGTATCCTACCTGCGACGATGGCCTAGAGTGAACAAGAACCTCGTGACACTGTCGCAAGAGTACATATGTTCTTATCGACTTTCGATTTTAGGGATTCTTGCAAGTCATCAGCACCCTACCTACGATGATAGCCTTGAATGCACTGACGCCTCACGATGTCATCTCTACGTCTTAGTGTTTGATATGCGACAACCCAGATATGGAAAATTAGTTTAAATAGAATGCTTCTGGGTGGTTATGGAGCCAGTTGTTAGGTCAAAGAAGTTTGCCTCTCCTCATTTGAGATGGTAGTTCCACCTTTTGAGTAACCTCCCCTGAATATAAGCTTCCTCTCCCCTAATTTATGGAGGCTCCTCCTCTTATAAAAGCATCCTCCATGACTATGATCAACTAGATTTTGGAATGCTAGTTGAGTTTTGGAGTGCTAGTTCTTAGCTTGGTGGATTGATAGCTTACAGTTTGGATTGCCTTTCATGTTATGTATTGAGAGTGTAAAATGGTTTTGTAAGAAGGAAGTCTTGTTGTGATTGCATTAGTTTCATACTTGTGCTTTTGGGTGAGAGAGAGAGTCATCAGTCTTTCTGGGAGACCCTTGAGAGTGAATGCTTATGGATACATACTCATCGGACCCTTCAAGGAAGCTTGCGACGTCAAGGCATGGTTGTAAGCTTTACTTTTGTTTACATTAATACAATCAATGGTTATTTCCTATATCATGTATGAAATGTATGTTGATATCTTATGGTTCCTTGACTCTATAAGTAGATAGTTCGTTGTTGTGCTCTATTATTTGTATTGTCATTTTCCTATGTTGTTTCAGGTGAATCATTCATTAAGGAGAATATAGCGATAGCTGAAGCGGCGTGACAAAGACATCACCAAACACCGGTATAAGGTAGGCCTCTTCAATGATAACTATTTAAGGAATTAGCTATTGTCTTTGTCTTGTTGTGACTAGACCCACTCTAGGGCTAGAGGAGTTGTCTCTGTCCGCAAAGGGAACTTACCAGCTTCACAAGTTGGTGACACCACTGGGGATCCTTTGTGTTTTGTCTCTTGTTTTTTCTCTTGATTTGTTTTTTATTGAATTACATAGTGTCTCCTTGTTTAGTACTGAACCATCAATGTTTTGGGTCACTTGAGTAGATTTGATAGTCCACCTCACTGTCTAAGTGATAAGCCTGGTGTCTATTAGTTGTCTTTTCTTTGTTTTCCTTCTTTGTTGAGATCGTCGTTGTTTCATTCTTGGAAACTGTGACAAATCACTCTTGTCCTCTTTACCTAAGTTGTACGTCGCAGATATCCTGTCATACGGCTACAACGATTCCTAAAATCGAACCGTTGTTGAGAATAGGTGTACCCTTGCGATGACATTGTTCAACTGACTGTGTACTACTTGTGACGATTATGAAATCATCTCATGTTGTCAGTCTTACTCCTGCGACGATTCAAGTAGGGTTTCTTTTTACATCCCTGCCTCTTGAATAGGCTAGTGTAGCTTGTCCTTTGATGTTTCTTACATCTTATTAAGCTTGTTTTGACTGTGTTTGCTAAGGGTTATCCTTCTTAGTTCCGTTTGCATGGGTTTTGGTTTTTTGGGTTGTGTTACCTAAGTTTTTTAGGGTTTCATCAAGAATTCACTTGTTTTGGGTTGCTTGTCCTTCCAAGATTTTGCACTACATCCACAACAGTCTTGTTGATTTGTTTGCAGCTATTCTTTTGCCCATCTTCTTGGTTGATCCATAGTAATTGTTCATCAAACTAGCTTGTTATGTTGATTTGATTTCCATTCATTATTGAAGCATAGATTACATTTGCCTTTTGATTAGTCAAAGTTGTGCATTAGCTTGTTTTTTATTTATTCTAAAAATCAAAAAATAATTGCACAGATATAGTATACGAAAATGAAAGCATGTTTGCATTAGTAAATTCTTTATGATTAGGAATTGAAAAGCTAAATTTTAATCTTTCATTTTTTCATCATAGTATTTGTGAGATAAGCGGAAAATGATGCATTGTATTTCCAATTGATTGGATTACTTGCTTGCACTATTGTTCTTGCATTTTCTTGTTTGGAAATGAACTCCTTACCATCATTTAGGTAGTTGTTCATCAAAAGGAATGGTTTTTTGCTCATCTAGTTGCATTCTAGGAGTGTTAAAGAGACATTCGATAAGGCCTTGAAATCGAAACTCAATTCAATATTAACTGTTAAAATATATTGAACGAACTTAAAAACGCATTGGAACTTAACACTCATATCTAGAGGTCTAGGCTAGAGATGTGTTCCAACGTCGTTAAACCTAGTAGTTGTTGTTTTCACTGAGGTTGGGTGATCCCTCCTTTGTGATTCGATAAGTGCTAGTACAGACTTGAGCTCCCCGTTCCGTCGAGTATATGGTGGGAGACCCCATTAGGTTCAAATCATTTTATCCCTAGGAAGCTGAGTCTGCCACCTTATAGATCCTAACACACTGAACACATCATTCGGGAAGATTGACTGTCGTACATAAAGTCCTTGGTCATTTCTCTTTCATTTAGCACTAAGGTGTATATTGTAGTTTTGCGATTTTTCTGGTTGACCCTCTTGCCTAGAGTTCCTAGAGTAGTCACTTTCGTTCCTTTTTTACTCTTAAAAGAGAAAGGAGCATCTGAGCACTTGTCCTTTCAGGCTCATTAAACCTCAAAAGAGATAGTCACCTTTTGTCCTTTTCTCGACTCTTAAAATATGAAAAGGCACAATGTTGTTTCAGTGTCGTAAAATTAACCACCCACTAAATATTCTTGGTTAAAGTTAGCGTTCCTTTCAAGGTCGATTCCAATGGCAACATTTCGAGAGTCTACCAATCAAGGTCTCCCCTCGAATGGGAATCCTAGTCCTTTTCCTTCTTTTGGAAATGTTGGTGCTCCTTATATGGCAACGTTGTCCTTTCCTAGGTTAACCATTGGTTTACCTGTTTGGTTGTTTTCAACCTTTGTGGTCCCGAGCATCCCAAATCTTGCTCCACCATCTCCTTCATTTGAATCACGTCATGATGATTCTAGGGTTGACCCTTCGCCTTCTTCCCCTATTTCTTCACCCTCCTCTCCTCCTTTGCCTGGTGAAAATTCTACATCCAGTAACCAGGAGGCTAAGAAGAAGAAGAGGAAGATGAAGAAGAAGAAGTTAGATAAGTGAGAGGCCACCCATACAGCTATTTCTCTTAGTACAACTCCGGTAGAAAAACCTTCTAATCCTCCACGAAAGGTTAAATTTCCTTCTAAGCTATGAAAGGGTGACCATTTTATTCATGATTGTCGTAGTATTCCTAGGATCTTAGAAGTATGGTCTCAAGATCTGACTCGTCAATCCTCATCGCCCTCTGAAGATCATGTCAATGTCACACCCTCAACAGCAGTGGTAAGAACAAAGGGAATATTAGATTCCCCTATAGGTTATGTGAAGGCAAACATCTTTTTCACCTTCGTCCACTCATGGATAAATCTTCCACCATTTTGGAAAATATTACAGCTCCTCAACCCCAACTTCCGGTTGGTTATCAAAGGCTTTCTTCTGACCCTCTCTCGGTTGACAAAGATATCAACTTGGATTCATCTCTTACTTGTCCTGCTCCCTCTTAACAAGACTCTCTCACGCCTGTTCCCAACCAACCATTGGTTGAAAAGGGTGTCGACTTGGCTTTGCCTTCGATTCCTCGCTCTTTTCTAGAATAAAGTCATGATCATACTGCTCATGTTCTTCTCGTCTCATCAGGTTTTCCTGAATCAAAGAGCGACCCTCCTATCTCGGCCAATCAAGAGAGTCCTTCTTTGATTCCTACAAAGCATGGGGGCAATCATATGATACCCCCACCAACTAGTTCTGTCATTTCCTTCGATTGGAGTCACTTGACTGCTTTCCACCTTCCATCTTATATGCCTTTCCAGATCACTGTACACATCTATAATATGGCAGTACCTGGCACTCTCTTGGATGAAGGTGCATCTGTTAGCCTCATGTCTTCCACTACTTGGCAAGCTTTGGGCTCCCCACAGCTTGTGCCAGTCACCCAGAATTTGTTAGCTTTCGACGGAGGAACCAATCAACCCTTAGGGATCCTTTCGAAGTTCCCTATTACTTTGGGAGGTAAAACCATCTATATAGACGTGATGGTCATCCAAGGTGCGTTGGATTTCAATCTTCTCCTTGGTCGCAACTATATTTATGTCATGGGAGCTCTTTTTTCTTCGCTTTTCCGTGTGGTTTGTTTTCCACGTGATGGAAGAATTGTGACTATAGATCAATTTTCATTCTTTGGTCACCAGGTACCTCCTTTGCAACCATTGTCCCCTATCGGCTCTTGTTTGCCAACAGTACCTTCCTTGCCATAATTCAATTATGTGGCTACCCATTTTGCCTCCGCATCTGTTGATGATCATGTGGATGGTCTCATACATCATGTACTGGGGCTATTGGAACCCGATCTGTCATTGGTGCCCCATGACATGTATTCTTCCCAAAGCATGGTTCTTCCATCTAGTGAAGACCTCTTGGGAGTCATGTTCTCGTATGGCCCATGGACAGTTTTGCTGAGGAGAGTTCCCTTTTTCCTTTTGTCGACCTCGTTAAAAAATGAAACAAGGGTTGTGAGCATAGTTCGTGAGCTTGTGTCAACCTTATTAAAAAATGAAACAGGGGTATGGAGCATGATTCTTTGTCTTATGTCAAGCTCGTTAAAAAATGAATCAAGTCACCCTAAGGAGAATTCCTGGTCTTGTGTCAACCTCATTAAAAAATGAAACAAAATGTCCCAAGGATAGTTTGTTCCTGTGTCAACCTTGTTAAAAAATGAAATAACTCCCTTTTCCAAATCGAGTCTTTGATTAAGATCTCCTAAAATCCCAATTGAGTCTTTCCTTAATCTCGAGCGTGAACCTTCATTCCATTCAACCAGTTGAATGCAATGAAGCTTGGGGGGGCATGTACCTCGACTGGATCATTATGTTGGGGGCATGTGAACCTTATTCAAGCATAGTTTTTTGTTTCAAGCTTGTGAAAACATGAAAGCGAATTCAAGCATAGTTCTCCATGGTTCGAGCTTGTGTAAAAATGAACCCATGCGTCGATATACCTTTTTTGGTTTGGTGCGTAGAGTGATTTCTCGCGTATTGTGTCTTTTGTCTTTTATGCAGATGTTAAATATATCAACTGATGCATTAGTGAATTATGTATTAGATAGACATTTGTGAAAATTATCAATCATAAACAAGCATTCAGATATAATAAGTAGATACAGTAAAACATAGATAGATCTATATCATGTGTTGTGCACTGTGACGCTCAATATATATATATATATATATCTATAATATATATTATATATATATATATATATATATATATTATATATATATATTATATATATATATATATATATATATATATATATATATATATATATATATATATATTATATAAGTATATATATATGTCCAAAAAATATGTGTGTTCAGTTACATCGTGAGACACATATCTCTTAAAAATCTGTAGAAAAGAAACTTAGAAGTCTACTATGTATTATGCTCTCTATAGTAGACTACTGCTCGGACTATGCGTCAGAGCAGCTGGTGTATGATATTCGACACACCCACAATGTGTCATTGGTACCGTCTGGGAATCTCCTCGAATCCTCTATAGTCTAGGATCCCCTCAGTCAAGCCCTCTAGGTTACAGGTTATCTCCTCCTCAACATCTCCACCTAGAGGTGGTAATTTAATCTCTTTGGCAGCCCTCCGAGCAATAAGAGTGAGATCTACTGGTCTCTCATATCCAACATCTACAAAGAATTGAACATAATAATAAGGGAATGTATATTTAAAATCCAAAAAATCACAAAAAATCACAAAAAGTTAGTCAGTCAAACTTATTATTTTACCTCTCTCGTCCCGCTATTCGCTAAGAGGAAGCAACATGTCTGGGTCACCCCTAAAGTCCATACCAACGTATGACCAATCCTCAACTATGACTTGTTGACGATTCATCCAGTAAAATTCCGGACCCCATGACACAGGCTGGCTACTGCCTCCTTGCAGCATCACAAGAGCCCAACGAGTAATCTGGGTCTCTTGTGGTCCTGGAAATCCCATTGTTACGTCTTGCCTCTCGACGATCGGTACTTGCTCCAGCATGAGCGATACCAAGATTGAACCATAACTAAATTGTTTTGTTTCGCCTTGATGGCACTTGGTCAGTTGTCTCTTCATATTAAGAGACACGGCTTCCACCTAGTCAAACATAGTAGGGTTTAAGCAGTCTAGGGATAACCATAGTTGGGTCTTCGTCACCTCATGCTAGGCTTGGGACCCAGTCGCTCTAGTGATGGTAAACAACAATACTCTTAATGACAAATCGTTAACTATGGTAATCTGTAGCTTTCCACTGGTAAATGATTTCCGTGCTCCTGGGCACACTTTTGCAATAAGAGTGTCCAAAGAGTCTCCCGTAACTTGAGTACCCACCATGTGAGGTCTCTCACCTCTCCATGACAATCCAGTCAAAAAATAGATGTTCGTGGCATCAATCTCAATTTCTTGCCTGCGGATTATAAATTTTCCTTCTATTGGGTTCCAGGCTTGGATCAAGTACTCTAGCAGATTCAATTGTGCTCTTAGGAGTGGTGTTAAGAAGAATTTCAACAACCCACAATTCCGTAGGATGTTCAAGCAATGCGGATCGGCCACTCCCATAACATCATCATCATCATGAGTACGTCCCTGCCATGAAAACACCCATTTTTATCCCTGCATGCACAAACATCCTTTTGTTAAAAGCCATTCAACCATTTTCACCGTTTAAAACTGAGTATAAATGAAGATTTTTGGGTTCTGGCACTTGTCACAGCTATTCTTAAAACAATTGTGACGGGCCGATTTGTATAGTTGATGTTAGTGCCTAAATCTACCTCAGGCTGAGAAAGGTAGGATCTAGGGTAACATCAAACCAAGCTTAACCGGGTAGCTAGCCCTACCAGGTCGAGAGAGAGCTCTCTCCTTGTCAATCTCAGTAAAATGTGATCAATGAGGCTTGAGATGACTTATGTAAAGACTGATTTTAGGCTAGGTATGTATTCAAAAGAGTTTGATTGAATTTTGATGATGTTTTGTCGGCTCAAATGTGAAAGGCAGATTTGGGTTCGAGGAATGGGCTCAGCTTTGCAGAGATCTCTACGGGGCAAGGTAGGAAAATGGTTTGGTACTTTAAATTGAGTGAGATGGAGAGCTTTTAGACTGGTGAGGAGTTGAAGAGGGCATGAAAGTCTCAGGGATCCTCTTCAAACAACTGAAACATATATAACTAAACAAAACCCTAGGTAGAGCACTGCAAATCAATCAATTCTACCTTTATCCTTGCTTCATTTAGTTAAGATGAATAGAGAGAGATAATGGCATACATAAAACACATGTAAACTTGCAATTACAGAAGGAAACACAATACCAAATCAAGTTGCCACAAGAATCCCATAGAGTGCTACAAACCCTAGTCTATTCCTTTGCCAAACTGCTGAAATGAGTGTACAATAAAGCTCCAAGCTTTCCAAAAAGTCCAACCTTTGCCAATGACTGAAAAACTAGTAGAGATAGGCAATAAACAACTCATCCTAGCCTTTAGGGGTTGAGCTCATAATTTTAGGAGCTATTTCAACAAGATCTAAACTGAGAACTAAAAAGTAGGCAGTGGAACAACTTGCCTCTAAAAACTAGGAAACTGATTCATTCAGTTGCAAACTACCTTTTCATGGATGAATCTACCTATATGAATGAAAATTTAGCATATTTACATCAAAATCCATCAATTCACATCAAATTACATCATGAGTTTGACTATTAGAAAGATAAAAGTCAAACTGTGAAGAAACTAGGCGAAAAACAAAGTTTTTTGACCAAAATGACAAAATTTCATCTTGTGCGCCGCGCTACTTTGGAGCTGCTTTTGAAGGCCTTCTCGTGCTCCAAATTTGCTTCAAGTGGGCTTGTTGGAAAGGTCTACCTGTCTAATTTCCACAAAAAGTGGAATTTCTAAATTTAACCTCCATTTACTCCTCCACAAATGAGTTCTCCCAACACTACTTTCTGTGTGGCCAAAAGGGGACAGAAAGATCATTTTTGGGGTGTTTTTTACCTTTTTGGAAGCTGAAAACTTGTCACAATTGCTTGGCCATGTGAGGGCATTCATATTTTTCCATGAGGAATCCAAAAATTCTGAGTTTTCCTCAAAAGGAGGTCTCTAGCAAAAGCGTGCGCCAGGCAGAAAAACCTGTTTTTTAGGCCAAAATTTCAAAATTTGCAAAAAGTTTCCCAAATTTCTTAAAATTTGGGTTGAGTTTCCTTCATCAAGTGTTGTGTTGGGCTAAGGAATCCTCAGCCAAGATCTAGAGTCTATCTTTCTCTTTTCACTTCCTCAATGCTTTCTTCAACTTGGCCTTCAAAATCTTGATTCTTGCTTCGCACACCTTATTTCTTGCCAAGTAGTGGTAGGCCATGTGCCTCAACATCTTTTTCTCCTTGTTGGCCTTCTCTAGCATCCTTTCCAAGTGCATATTTTACCTCTCAAGCCAAGATTCATGATCAGCATCATTTTCTTGTTCAAGTGATGTCAACTTGACTTTCCTCCTCTTGGCAACTTGCCAGTTTTCTCGTATGTTTTGTAGCTCCCTGATGGTTTTCTGATCCTCTAGCTGTTTGTTTATTTGCTTGAGATATTTGATTATCCATTTGGATCTTTCCAGGTTAAGAGAGAAATCATGTATGTCAACTTGCTATTCATGAATGATCTCCTTGAGCTTTTATCTTTGGGAGCCCAAATCGGTGTCATCATCCTGAATAAGAATGAAATATATCTCTTGTCCTCCTGAAGGCTCCTCATCATGTAATGGCTGCTTACCTTTGTCCTGCACCTACTTTTTTTTTTAAGGAAATGATACCCCTTCCACCCTGGGTGGAGATAGTACTCATTTTGTTGTTGTAAACAATCTCCTAGTGCCCTTTTGATATGTAACAAACATTAGCACACTAGTGGTTTGTGTCTCATGCATCTCCTGCTGATGTGAAGGCTCTCCTACCTCATGAAAAATTGATGGAGGTACTTGAGGACCTGTAAAGACCTCATGTACAATGAAATCCTCCAATGAGATATTCAGTAAACCAAGTTGATGCAAGACCACAATTTTGATGAGTGCAAAGTGATAGATGTTGTTATACTGCTGATGAGGAGGCTTCCTTTGAACCAAGGTGGTCATCTTCTCAATATTCCAGCAAATAAAATAGGGGAGATTCATCATTCTCACCCTAGTGAAGTGCATCAACAATCTGACGTGGTAAGCATACAGACGAGAAAATCTGCCCTCACAGCTGAAATATTTAATTATGATTTTCATCAAGGGTGCATATGTGTCCGGAAGGAAAAGGAAAGTCAAAACTCTACAAATCTGCCTCTGAAAACCAGCCTTGATATAAGGCTCATAAGGTTCCTTGTCTACCAGTTGCCCCTTATTCCACTGCTCACCGACATTTGGAATACCGGTTGCTTGAGATATAATCTCAGGTGTCAAGGTAAATGTCACCCCTATCAAATTGACTTGGCCATTATGAAGATGGAGTACAAATATTTGGGCAAGTTCATGATGGTATTTAACTCTTGCCACCATCTCTTAAAGTTGGAAACAAGATTGATGTTGAAAGCATGTGACAGCATGCGGACATGCCAACAGCTCAGCAATTGAAGTAGGCTCCTCCCGGTTATATTTTCCACTCTTATGAGGTCTCCTTGGTGCATGAATTTCTCTAGAAGAGTCACTGACTCTTTCCTCATTTCTGTCATAGGAAAAATCTGACTCCATGTTTGCCAATGTTTAAGTTTTTCTTAAATGAGTATGAAGAGATTTTATGGTGTCAATAGGTTTTTTTTTTTTTTTTTGCTGCCAAATATATGAATGTATGAGGGACTATAGGGGAAATGTGTAGGGACTGTGTATGAGAGTTTGAGAATGTTGTTGATAGGTTTTTGGGGAATGGAAGGGTTTAAGGGGTGATATTTAGGGTTTGGGAATAACAATTAGGGTTTGGGGGTATTTGGCTAGGGTTTGGGATAGTGGGTTTAAGGATATGGGGAATATGGAATGGGACAATATGAATGACAAGGGAGGGAGAGAATGAAGTTAGGGAATTAGGGAGTGAGTGATTGAAAGTGATAGGAGTGGGATTTAGCGGCAAAAAATGCAATATGCCAACCCTAGGCAATGGTTTTTCAACAAATTATGCAATTAGTTAGGGTTTCAGTTTTTTCCTATTGAATCACCATGAACATTAGGAAAACTCATCTATTGGCCACGAGGGAGTGTCAACTTACTTAAACAATGAGGAATTAGCGATTTTGAGAGTTTTAGAGGAAGCTGTGAGTGATTTCAGGTGCTATGGTCCTATGCAGAGCGCCACCTCACAGGTGCGTCACGCCTGTTGTAAAAATTTACTCCGAAACACTGCCAGGTGTGTCGGCTGAATGTGTGCACCGTGCTCTAACCCAGGTGCGTCGTGCCACGGATTTTCACCCTTCAAACGTAAAATCGCTCTCTTGGCCTTTAAAAATTGAAATGCATTTTCTCTCTTCACTTTGTGGACACAAATGAGCCTCCTTTGACTTGAAAAAACTTTATACAACCATGGATTTTAATTTTTCATTCAAGAAAACCCACTCTTTTAATGTTGGGTCATTTCACTTTCTTTTAAAACTTTGTTTTAGCATTTTGCTTGGTTTTTTCCTTTGATGGACTAAATACTTTGGCAATTTGTTTCTTTTGCAGAAACTGAAGTAGCAGAGGCTTAGCAAGGTGACCAGGGCTGCCTCTAAAATTATTACATATGAAAAATGAAATTACATGAAATTTATTACATGAAACATATAAAAACTCTGTTTTTCCTCAAAACAGGGTTTTGAGGAAAAATCAATTACTGAGCATGTGATTATTGAAATTATTGCTGCTAAGACTTTATTTGACCTCCTCATGCGCCTGCTGACCATTATTGAGTGTTTTCACGACCTTATTGAAGAAATCCTAGACCTAATCAGACCTACAACCCTAAAAATGACTTTTGCAGATTTAAAGACAAAAAATGACTGCAGATGATTTAGATGAATGAAAATGTGCCAGCAGGTAAAGAACATGAGGGAAATTTATAGTATTCCCCTACCATCAGATGATCCATGATCCTAATGGAATGTAGCTGATTGGATGAGACACCTAACATGCAATGCAATAAGAGAATTTGATCACTGATGGAGGGATGAAGATACCGACACTAACATTGGCTCCAATGGGGATGGTAGCTCCTTGGAGGTGCCAAGAACTACAAACCTCTAGAAAGCAAACAGTGCCTTCATCCATTGCACTATGGAGTCAATACCTTCGACAAACCAAAACCAATATCTTGACACAATTTCAAGGTTGAAATCCGACTCAAAAATGACTCAATTTCAAGACTGAAATTGGCTGAAAAACCTGACTCAAACAATCCAAACCAAAACTGAAATCAAACCTTCAGTTTTATAGCCTTCACTTCGGGCCCCAAACTGAATGAATGATGTAAGTACACACTTGCAATGAAATAAAATAAACCAGTCTGTACAATGATACATATGACAACAGAAAACATTTCAGAAATAGTACCGTTTGAATAGTCGACCGTTGACCGACCCACCTGGACAATCTTCTCCACTCATTTATTTCAGCAGGAAAGCATTTTGGCCCCAATATGTAGCAATTCTGAAAGGTCCTTTCCAAAGATTCTCAAACTTTCCATGCTTACCTTTGTCTTCGTTTTGCGCATCCCATTTCAACACTATGTCTTCTATTTGAAACTTGTCCGCCTTTGCCTTTAGATCATATATTTTCTTGATTCTCTCTTGCAACCTGAAAGTGTTTTGAAAAACCTCCTCTCTAGTTTACTACAAATGAATCACTTGATTGATTCTTCGCTGCAAGTGATCATCCTCGCTGCTAGCTTCTTGCAGAAGTTTAACCACTGAGACTGCGAGAGAGGTCAGGGATACCATGTCAACACCATACACGAGCTTGAAAGTGGACATGCCTATAGATTTCTTTTGACTTACTCTATCTACCCAAAGTGCATTAACAAGCTTTTTGTGCCAACTTTTCTTGTTCGTTTCCAGCAGCTTTTTGAAACTATTGACCAATGATTTATTTGAGGATTTCGCCAATCCATTACCTTGTGGATAATATGTAGTTGAGTGCTCCAAGGTAATTTGATATTTATTACAAAATTCTATCATTCTATTAGATTTAAAAGCTGTCGCAATATCAGTGATCAACTTGTTTGGACAGCCAAAATGAGACAAAATATTGTTTTCAAGAAATGAAATGATTACCGAATTAGTGGCCTGCCTAATGGGAATCGCCTCAATCCATTTAGTGAAATAGTCTGTTGTTGTGAGGATCCACTTATGTTGTGCTGAAGAAGTAGGATGGATATCACCAATGAAGTCCAAACCCCATTGCTGAAACGAAGCACTTACTTCAATCGGCTTGAGTGGTAAAGGCTGTAATTTTCTCCTACCTTGAAAAATCTGACATTCGTGGCAACTTGTAACAGTTTTGTACACATCAGCAAAATGAGTTGGCCAATAATATCCCTCTCTAAAAATTTTATTAGCTGTTATCTTCCAAAATAGATGACCTCCACAATCTCCCTTGCGAAAGTCTTCCATAACCTATTTTGCCTCTTCTTCAACCAAACAATTGAGAAAGACACTGTCGGGATCTTTCCAATAGAGTGCATTATTCATTATACAAAAATTGGCAGCCTTTAATTTTAGGGTCCTACTTTTGTTCTTAGCCATTCCAGGTGGTGGTGACAGATTTTGGAGTAGATAAACAATGTCTGAATACTAAGGAGAAAAAAGAAAAATTTCTGATACCTGAACTAGCGAACTTTCTTCATCTTCCTCGGACATAGCAGCAATGAGATTAATGTCCAAGGCATGCAGATTTGACTCAACCATTAGCTTGGCCAGCCCCTGTCCTTTGATGAGCTTTGTTGGTTTGATCTCCACGTCATATTCCAACAAAGCAACGATCAATTTGCCTCGTCTCCCTTCTAGACCTGTTTGCACTAAGACATCTTTAACGGTAGTGTTAGGGACATAAGCAACGATGTGAGAATGTAGAATATAGACTCGAAAATATTTCAATGTCTTTACCAAAGCAAGAGCTTGCTTTTCAATAATATTATACTTTAAAGCTGCAACCCTTATGGTTTTGTTGAAAAAAGCAATTGGTTTCTCAAGCTGGTCTCTTTTCTGCATTAAGACTGCTGCCATAGTATGATCCGAAGCGAATGAAAACAAAATGAAATCTTGAGTATAATCCAAGCTAATCAAAATTGGAGCTGAAGAAAGTGCCAACTTTACCAAATTGAAGGAATTAATTACTTCTTTGGTCCACTTCACTACACTATCTTTCTTTAGCATGTTTGTGATTTCCCTTAAATGTTTTGCAAGATTGGGCACAAAGCGACATAAGAAATTCATCTTACCGTTGAATGATTGGATCTCCTTTTTACTTCGTGGAAAATCAATATTCTGAATGTCTCCCACTCGAGCTGGATCAATATGTATGCCCTCCTTGGATATAATATGACCGAGAAGCTTGCCTTCATCTATGGCAAACAGACTCTTCTTTGGATTTAGAGATATGCCATACTTTCTACACCACTGAAAAACAATCTTCAAATGATAAAGGTCCTCTTCATCTGAATTGGAAATTACTGTCAAATCCTCAGGATAAACAACTAAAAATACATCTTTTTCATTAGCAAATGCAATATCCATAGCCTGCTGAAAGGTCACACCGGCATTCTTTAATCTGAACGACATCTTGGCATAATGAAAAGTTCCCCACAAAGTGGTGAACATTGTTTTATCCCTGTCATCCTCATGGACCAGAATTTGGTTATAACCAGAATACCCATCAAGTAGTGACATGTGGGATGCTCCAACTACTCTTTGAATTATGTGATCCATCTTGGGCAATGGATAGTTATCTTTCAAAGATACTTTATTCATATTTCTGAAATCAATACATAATTGAATCTCACCTGTTTTCTTGCGTACGAGCACCAAATTAGAAATCCAATCTGAAAATCTTATGGGGATGATTATACCATCTTTGTACAATCGATTCACTTCCTTCTCTATTGAGGGCAGCAGCTTTGGATTTATTCTTCTTAGCTTATGTCGAAACGACTTTTGATTTGGCTTGATCAGAATTATATGCTGAATTATGCTCGTATCATATGCCTTCAAATCTAAATAATCCCATGCAAATACATCAATAAATGAGGATAATAAACTGATATACTTTGCTTTCACTTGTGGAGGCAATGCCTTTGATAACTTCACCATTTTAGGATTTTCTTCTGATCCAATGTTCACATCCTCAACTCCTTTCTTAGTTGCCAGCAAGCTCGGTTTTCGAGCTACATCATCTTGATCAAACAGCTCCTCTAAAGGTATTAGACCTTTAGGAATGACATTATCTTTCAGCTGCAAAACTTCCATCTGATTGACTTCTATATCTGCTTCACCATCACCATGCTCCCCATCGATAGAAGTGTCTTTGAATTTACCTTCATTTTGCAGAAATTCTTCGATCTCTTTATCATCTTGAAACACCTACCAATACCTTTTATTATCAGGGATAGCCAGGTGATGTTTCACATGAATTTCAAACTTATTGTTTGAATTCATCATAATTTTCAAATTACTTGCTGCTGTTGCAAGTGAATCTGTAATAACATTCTGAACATGAGGGACACATGTCAAAGTGTAATCTGGATACAATCTCAAGATATCTAATATCGCATTGCAATAGGCTCTTATTCAAGGATGCTTAGCTTGGTATTCCCCTTTCACTTGCTTGATAACTAACTCGGAGTCAGCATATACTGAAATTCTTTTAGCATTTAACTTTCCAAGAATTTTCAAACTAGCAATTAAAATCTCATATTCAGCCTCATTATTTGAACAATTAAAAGCCAATTTATATGAACAAACCCTTACATTACTTGGCACTTTGTTTGGTGAGAAAACAGGGCTGTGTATCCAAATTCCAATTCTAGCACCTTCCTTTCCTACTACGCCATCAAAATCCATGCTCCACAAATCGGCTTCATCCTCTTCCAAATGCTGAAATTATGTTTTCTCTTTTACTTTTCCTTGTTGTCCATCAATATTTTGCTGCTGTCAGAAGGTTGATTGCTCAGCGGTACTATCAAGTCTTTGTCTTTCTTGCTTTAATATGTCTCTGAAATTTTCAGTGATCTCTGGAATGTCTTCTACTTCAACTAATTGGCTATTTACATCATTAAAATTATCAGAATATAAAACAAATGATTCTAAATCAATATGTACATAGTTGATTGGATGATATACTGGTTTCTCCTTGCTAGTGATCATATACTTCATCTTTTGCTCCTGGTATAATTTCCTCATCTGACCGAACACGGGAATAGTAGCATAGGAGAAATCAAGCTGCAATGTCCCTTTAAGTTTTCCTCCTCGGGATCTGGAAAGAAGCATGCCAAATCTAGGAGGAATATCCACCACAACCACATGCATCAAAACATTTTCACTGGAATCTAATCCAAACAGACCACCAAATATTTAATAAGACCAATGCATCTTACTCTACCAGAATCAAAGGAGTAAAGGTCATGATACTTTCCAGTGATGTCCAAACCCAAATTCTCCATGATTTTCTTGGGCATGAGATTATGAGAGGCTCTGAAATCAAACATAGCATTGTGTAATACATGCATGCACCCTAAGGCTTATGTAGAAAGGATCTACATCACTATCCTGAGATTGGCCTTCTAATGTTGGACCAAAGATCAACTCTGGTTGGTCATCCTCCATGTTTGCCATATCAGATAATGGATCTAAATTCAAAATCCTTGATGCATGACCTTTATAGTTGCTATTCTTCATCAACTCAATCAAAGGAATTGATACTTTTAACTTAGCAGTTTCATTTTCTGAGCTAAAAACTGAAGTTTTCTCTACCTCTTTGGCTGAAGCATCCTTCTTTTCAGTTTTCGCCTTTGATACACTTGGCTGATTCGATCTTTAATTTGCTAATTGTGTTTGCCGGTGGTAGGATCAACTGTCTCCTTTCCCTTTTTCTCCACAATGGGAGGATCATTCTTTGGCAGTGTCACTCCCTTCCTCTTCTGAATTGGATTTATGGGTACATCTCTAATCCTGAGTGAATATTGTCGCTGTTGGGCTGTCAAAGCATTCATGTATCCCCTCTGATATTCATCAGACTCTTCTTCAAGAACTGTTTCATTTGCCAAGATGAAATCTTCATCCCTTTGTACAATTGGGCTTTCTGAATACTCCTCATCTTCGGTGATAAAAATTGGCATATCATCAGGTGTAAAGAAATGATTCTCCTCTCCAATTATGTTCTCCTCATCATTTGATTCTGGACCATGAACAAAATTCTGTTGTAAGGGTGTCTTCACCTGCTGTTGTGCCGCTTGGTCTTGCGCTCTTTGTTCTCGTTACTTGATTCTGAATTGTGGTTGTTGCTGACCCCGAAAGTTTGGACTTCTGACTTGTGCTTTAGGCTTATCAATGGTTAATCTGTCAAACATCTTCTCAATCTTACAGAGCACTTGATCTGAAGTGGAAGTTTCTTCCTTAATAGTCACATTTTTCTCAGCCTTTGTTCTAGCTCCATTGGCAAGAAGATTTGCCTCAATGATGACTGCAATTTTCTACATGTCTTCCAATGTGTACGGATCTCTTTCTCTTAAGTGATAGGCCATATTAGGATCAAAGCCATCAGGAAATTTAATCAAAGCCAACCCCATAGGTGGCTTTATATCAGTAAGAATTGCATTGTAGACAGAATTAAATCTAATACAATAATCTTGAACACTGTCACCAACATTCCTCTTGATGTTCTCATATTCAGAAAGGATCTGAGGAGGGTTTTTGTTTACTTTCCAGTGATCCAAGAATTGTCTCTGAAGATTAGCCAATGTAGTGATACTTGCAGCCGGCAAAGCTCTGAACCACTTCCGCACTTCACCTCCAAAATTTTGCACAAATAGTCTCATAGTCACATTTTCAACATCAATCTCATGAAGGTCAAAGAAATCTTTCATCCTATCCACATGTTGTTGAGCTGTGATACTTTGAGGAGTACCATCAAACAATGGTATTTTTCTTTGGTAGTCAAAAATGCATGGCATCCAAGTTTTGAGGCAACACAAGGGGTGCATATCGGGCAACCATTGCTCTAGGTGGATTTACAGCTGGCCTCGGGGATGTAGGAGGAGTTGGAGCAGCTGATAAGGCTGGTGTATGAGGTTTTGAAGGCGGTGAAGAAATTTTTGATGTTTGAAGTGTAGAAGGAGTGGATGGAGCTGACATCACTGTAGATTTCTGATTAGAGATGGAAGGCTACATGGGAATGGTGGGAATGAAATGAGGTTCGATAGGAATTTCTGAACTAGATGCAATAGCAGATGACCCAAGAGTTGCAGATGCAGACTCTAAGAATTCATGAATGTTTGTAGCCACAATGGAAGTTTGAATTTTCAAGATATAATCGTCAGTTGATTTATTGGCCTTTTCAGTTTCAAGATCTTTGACAAACTCTGGGTTTAGGACAATAGAACCAACATCACTTTCAGATTTAGTCTCAAACAACGACAGATCAAAATGTTCGTCAAACTCAAGATCTTCAAAATATTAAAAAACAACAAGGTATGAATGAGATCTAAACACAGGAATCACAGAACTTTCTTGGCGAAGAATTCTAGGAATAAGATTGGGATTTTCATACACAGGAGGTGGATCAGGATCAGGATTTGCTTTGGTGTATCTTCTGGAAGCCAGTGTGTTGAATTATTCCCAAAAATAAAATGGACATTATCAACTTGTTCAGCCTATAAAATTCTAAACTCATCATCCAAAAGTCTAGAATTATTTGATGTACTGGGGCAATTTGCAAGTTAGATGTTCCGTTTATAAGACTAGACCAGAGATTGAGTAAACAACTTTTATCTACTTATGCACTCGCAAAGCAATGTACAATTCGAAGGCTACCTAGCATAACTTCAGGCTCTGTCTGCAGTTTATAAAATGAAGAACACTAACAAACAAACAATCTCTTCCCTAGCAGAGTCGCCACTATGTTAGTGCCTAAATCTACCTCAGGCTAAGAAAGGTAGGATCTAGGGTAACATCAAACCAAGCTTAACCTGGTAGCTAGCCTACCAGGACAGGAAAGGGCTCTCTCCTTGTCAATCTCAGTAAAATGTGATCAATGAGGCTTGAGATGACTGATGTAAAGACTTATTTTAGGCTAGGTATGTATTCAAAAGAGTTTGATTGAATTTTGATGATGTTTTGTTGGATCAAATGTGAAAGGAATATTTGCAGAGATCTCTATGGGGTGAGGTAGGCAAATGGTTTAGTACTTCAAATTGAGTGAGATGGAGAGCTTTTAGACTGGTGAGGAGTTGAAGAGGGCATGAAAGTCTCAGGGATCCTCTTCAAACAACTGAAAACATATATAACTAAACAAAAACTTAGGTAGAGCACTACAAATCAATCAATACTACCTTTATCCTTGCTTCATATAGTTAAGATGAAAAGAGAGAGATAATAGCATACATAAAACACATTTAAACTTGCAATTACAGAAGGAAACACAATACCAAATCAAGTTGCCACAAGAATCCCATAGAGTGTTGCAAACCCTGGTCTATTCCTTTGCCAAACTGCTAAAATGAGTGTACAATAAAGCTCCAAGCTTTCCAAAAAGTCCAACCTTTGCCAATGACTGAAAAACTAGTAGATATAGGCAATAAAAAACTCATCCTAGCCTTTAGGGGTCGAGCTCATAAGTTTAGGAGCTATTTCAACAAGATCTAAACTGAGAACTAAAAAGTAGGCAGTGGAATAGCTTGCCTCTAAAAACTAGGAAAATGATTCCTTCAATTGCAAACTACCTTTTCATGGATGAATCTACCTCTATGAGTGAAAATTTAACATATTGACATCAAAATCCATCAGTTCACATCAAATTACATCATGATTTTGACTATTAGAAAGATAAAAGTCAAACTATGAAGAAACTAGGCGAAATTACAGAGTTTTTTGACCAAAATGACAAAATTTCATCATGTGCGTCACGCTCATGTCCCTTTGCACCTCGCTACTGTGGAGCTTTGTTTGAAGGCCTTCCCATGCTCCAAATTTTCTCCAAGTGGGCTTGTTGGAAAGGACTACTTGTCTACTTTCCAGAACAAGTGGAATTCCTAAATTTGGTCTCCATTTGCTCGTCCAAAAATGAGTTCTCCCAACACTACTTTCTATGTGGCCAAAAAGGGGCAGAAAGGTCATTTTTGGGGTGTTTTTGACCTTTTTGAAAGCTCAAAACCTGTCAAAATTTCTTGGCCATGTGATGGAATTCATATTTTTCCATGAGGATTTTAAAAAAGCTAAGTTTTCCTCAAAAGGAGGTCTCTAACAAAAGCGCGCACCAGGTGGCATGACGCACCAGGCAGAAAAACCTGTTTTTTAGGCCAAAAATTCAAAATTTTCAAAAAGTTTCCCAAATTTATTGAAATTTGGGCTAGGTGTCCTTCAAAAAGTGTTGTGTTGGGCTAAGGAAGCCTCAGACAAGATCTGGAGTCTATCTTTCTCTTTTCGCTTCCTCGATGCTTTCTTCAACTTGGCCTTCAAAATCCTGATTCTTACTTTGCACACCTTATTTCTCGCCAAGTAGTGGTAGGCCATGTGCCTCAACATCGTTTTCTCCCTATTGGCCTTCTCTAGCATCCTTTCCAAGTGCATATTTTCCCTCTCAAGCCAAGATTCAAGATTAGCATCAATTTCTTGTTCAAGTGGTGTCAACTTGACTTTCCTCCTCTTGGCAGCTTGCCGGTTTTCTCATATGTTTTGTAGCTCCATGATGGTTTGTTGATCCTCTAGTTTTTTGTTTTTTTGCTCCAGACATTTGATTATCCATTTGGCTCTTTCCAGAAAAATCATGTATGTCAACTTGTTGTTCCTGAATGATCTCCTTGAGCTTTGAACTTTGGGAGCCCAAATCGATGTCATCATCTTGAATAAGAATGAAATCTATCTCTTGTCCTCCTGAAGGCCCCTCATCATGTAATGGATGCTTACCCTTGTCTTGTACCTTCTTTTTTGTTGAAGGAAATGAGACCCCTTCCACCCTGGGTGGAGATAGTACTCATTTTGTTGTTGCAAACAATCTCCTAGTGCCTTTATGATATGTAATAAACACTGGCACACTAGTGGTTTGTGTCTCATGCACCTCCTACTGATGTGAAGGCTATCTTGTCTCATGAAAAACTGATGGAGGTACTTGAGGACCTGTAAAGACCTCATGTGCAATGAAATCCTCCCATGAGATATTCAGTAAACCAAGTTAATGCAAGACCACAATTTTGATGAGTGCAAAGTGATAGATGTTGTTATACTGCTAATGAGGAGGCTTCCTTTGAACCAAGGTGGTCATCTTCTCAATATTCCGGCAAATAAAATAGGAGAGATTCATCTTTCTCACCCTAGTGAAGTGCATCAATAATCTGATGTGGTAAGCATACAAGTGAGAAAATCTGCCTTCACAGCTGAAATATTTAATTATGATTTTCATCAAGGGTGCACATGTGTCCTGATGGAACCGGAAAGGGAAAACTCTACTAATATGCCTTTGAAAACTAGCCTTGATATAAGGCTCATAATGTTCCATGTCTACCAGCTGCCTCTTAATCCACTGCTCACCGATATTTGGAATACCGGTTGCTTGAGATATAATCTCAGGTGTCAAGGTAAATGTCACACCTACCAAATTGACTTGGCCATTATGAAGATGGTGTAAAAACAATTGGGCAAGCTCATGATGGTATTTAACTCTTGCCACCATCTCACAAAATTGGAAACAAGATTGATGTTGAAAGCGTGTGACAGCAAGAGGACAGGCCAACAACTCAGCAAATGAAGTAGGTTCCTCCCGGTTATGTTTTCCACTCTTATGAGGTCTCCTTGGTGCATGAATTTCTCTAGAAGAGTCACTGACTCTTTCCTCATTTCTGTCATAGGAAGAATCTGACTCCATGTTTGCCAATGTTTGAGTTTTTCTTAGATCAATATGAAGAGATTTTATGGTGTCAATAGGTTTTTTTTTTGCTGCCAAATATATGAATGTATGAGGGATTGTAGGGGAAATGTGTAGGGACTGTGTATGAGAGGTTGAGAATGCTGCTGATAGGTTTTTGGGGAATGGAAGGGTTTAAGGGATGATATTTATGTTTTGGGAATAACAATTACTATTTGGGGGTATTTGGCTAGGGTTTGGGATAGTGGGTTTAGGATGGGGAATATGGAATGGGACAATATGAATGACAAGGGAGGGAGAGAATGAAGTTAGGGAATGATTGAGTGAGAGAGTGAAGTGATATGAGTGGGATTTAGTAGCAAAAAAAGCAATATGCAAACCCTAGGCAGTGGTTTTTCAAAAAATTGTGCAAGTAGTTAGGGTTTCAAGTTTTTCCTATTGAATCACCATGAACATTAGGCAAACTCATTCGTTGGCCATGAGGGAGTGTCAACTTACTTGAACAATGAGGAACTAGCGATTTTAAGAGTTTTGGAGGAAGCTGTGAGCGATTTCGGGTGTTGTGGTCCTGTGCTCCATGCCACCTCACAAGTGTGTCGCACTGGCTTTGTGGGTCGCACCCATTGTAAAAATGCACTGCGAAACACTGCCAGGTGTGTTGCGCTGAATGTGTGCGCCGCGCTCTAACCAAAGTGCGCCGCGCCACTGATTTTCACCCTTCAAACGTAAAATCACTCTCTTGGCCTTTAAAAATTGAAATGCACTTGCTCTCTTCACTTTGTGGACACAAATGAGCCTTATTTAACTTGAAAAAACTTTATATAGCCATGGCTTTTAGATTTTAATTCAAGAAAATCCACTCTTCCAATGTTTGGTCATTTCACTTTCTTTTAAAACTCTGTTTTAGCATTTTGCTTGGTTTTTTCCTTTGATGGACTAAATACTTTGGCGATTTGTTTCTTTTGCAGGAATTGAAGTAGCAGAGGCTTAGCAAGGTGACTAGGTCTGCCTCTGGAATTATTACATATGAAAAATGAAATTACATGAAATTTATTACATGAAACATATAAAAACTCTGTTTTTCCTCAAAACAGGGTTTTGAGGAAAAATTAATTACTGAGCATGTGATTATTGAAATTATTGTTTTTGAGACTTTATTTGACCTCCTCATGCACCTACTGACCATTATTGAGCATTTTCAAGACCTTATTGACGAAACCCTAGACCTAATGAGACGTACAACCCTAACAATGACTTTTGCAGATATGACTACAGATGATTTAGATGAATGAAAATGGACCAGCAAGTAAAGAACATGAGGGAAAATGTATAATATGCCCCTGCCATCAGATGATCCATGATCCTAATGGAATTCAGCTGATTGGATGAAACACCTAACATGCAATGCAAAAAGAGAATTTGATCATTGATGGAGGGATGAAGATACCGACACTAACAGTTGACAAATTCTTGGGTTGTCGTAGGTGTACATCACTTTCCTGTGACGATCCTATTTTTTCCCTGTGCAAATTTCTCAGTCGTCACAACCCCAAGGATGAAACTTGCGATGACCAGGGCGGAATTTTTGTCCAAAAAATTCCTTTAAACCTCAGTCTAAAACATGAAATTGCATCTAATTTTGGCGAAAAGACAAAGGTAAGGATAGGATATTTACCTGGAGGAAGCGCGAAAGGCAATGAACCACTGCGTTTCCTGGAATCGATTATCAAATTTCACAAGGTACGAACTATTTGAAGTTTTTTACCATAGTAAAAAACACAAGTGAATTGGTTTTTTACCATAATGCCTCTTTTATGACCTTTTTTTCAAAAATTTAGGGTTTCCTTTGGGGTTTGAAATTAGGGTTTTGGTCTATATGCATATTTTTGTGAAACAAATCTTATGCTTGCGTTTTTTTGTATAGCAACAGGTGTTTCGAGCATTGGAGATGATTGATGCATGAATTATATACTCAGTCAAATACGGAAAATCTTTTCCAAGTCAACTTTAAGCTCCTTTCTGACTCTTGAAACGTGAAAATATTATCGAGCTTTTGTCGTTTCGAGCTCATTAATGGTTACGAAACTTCATGTCCCTAGTAAGTTTTTTACTTTTTCGAGCTGGAGGCACTGTTTACGAAAATTTCTCCTTGACTGAAATGGTCAAGCGGTTCTCTCAAGTATCATTTTCTACCTTTTTGGGCTCGAGAGACACAAACATACGAAAAGGGCTAATCTGGAGTTTTCTTTTCCGTGTCTTTTTAAAACTCTCTAAATATGAAAAAGTCTCTGAGTTTTACCTATGTCGGAATCGTTAAACCCTGACGACATTGGACTCGTCACCATGATGAGACCTGAGCTTCTCCTCCCTAGGGCTCGTTAAAATTTCACTAGGTTGGATTTGTCCGAAGGACAAAATTATATTGCAAGCATATGCTATCCCCTTCAAGCTTGTGATTCAAAACTAATTGGGGTACACCCAACAATGGTGGGGGGAGATTTTGGAAATATTTTTTTGATTACCTACGATAGCTTGTTGCTCTTGAACATCGACACTTTGTTGCTTCTCTCCGGGTTTGGGATATCCTCACTTCATCATTGGCCTTCCGGGGTTTGGGTCCTTCATTTTGCCTCATTCCATTCGATCCATGTTGTCTCTACATGACCTTTGATCCCTTGATACCAAAATGCTGCCACATTCTGGAGTAGTGTCGTTGATATGTTCAAGAGCTTAATCCTTCTGCAGTTTGCACCCTTACATCCTCCTTTGATTCTCTATTTCATCCATCATCATCTTGTTTCTTTGTCTCACGTCATTGACATGGGAAACATTATGGCCCTCCTGCGACTAATCACATCCTGTCAACATCAACTCATTATCTAGGATGATGATCTAGAGACTCCTTTCCGATAGCTTGGAGCTTGCATGCCCTAATGGAAAGTTATTCGCATTCGACGACAGGTTTTCATCTCTGGCATTCGATCGAATGACTTCACGAGTGTTCGAATCGAACTCATTTTTTCACACTTCATGACTTGTAATAGTTGTACCTTGAGGACCATTGACATTACTGGTGGTTTCTCTTGCACTTATTAATGGTTCACATCAAACCGATAATCAAGTGATTTTCTAGTATGCTAGAATTTATCACATCTATTCAGAAATTAGAAATTGTACTATGATCGAGTTGGATTCAAGACCCCGAACTCAGATTACATAAGTTCGGGTTGCATGGATCGGTTCATGATTGCATACATGACTCTTTGATTAGATGGCTGCGACCATACCTGTGTTTTCATATGGTCTTTTCGACTGGATGGCTATGTCCATACCACAAACCAGTTCTATTTGTCTTTGGATGGTTGCGCCCATACCTCGACTACATGTACTTCTTTCACTATCAAGATATTAGTTTTACTTGCATCTGCAGGTTCTCCATGATCGTGTTCTGGTTTAGTTATGGTTTCGTAAAGCATTTCACCCCTCCCACTCTCTTGGCCTCCATGCTTTAGGGGGCATCTGTTACACAGTATTTTGTCACCGACCCCGCATCCCCTTGATTCCAAGTAGAGTCGGTCTCTGAATGGAATCTGCTCTATTTCATACATCAAAATATGTGTCCATATATTCCATATCACTCAAGAAGATTAGCCATGCTCATTAATCCCGAATATGACCCTTTTTACCTATGTTTCAATATCGTCATAGGACATCAGTATCCTGCCTGCGATGATGGCTCAGAGTGAACAAGGACCTTGTGGCACTGTTGCAAGAGTACATATGTTCTTAGCGACAATTGATTTTAGGGATCATTACAGGTCATCAATATCCTGCCTGAAATGATAGCCCTAAATGCACTAATTCCTTGCAATTTTGTCTCTGAGTCTCATTGTTTGACCTGCGATGACCTAGATATGGAAAATTAGTTCAAACAAAATGCTTCTGGGTGGTTCTGGAGCTGCTTGTTGGGTCAAAGAAGTTTTCCTCTCCTCATTTGAGATGGTGGTTCCACCTTTTAAGTAACCTCCCTTGAAGATAAGCTTCCTCTCCCCTCATTTATGGAGGCTCCTCTTATAAAAACATCCTCCATGACTATGATCAGCTAGCTTTTGGAGTGCTAGTTGAGTTTTGGTGTGCTAGTTCTTAGCTTGCTAGATTGATAGCTTACAATTTGGATTGCCTTTCATGTTGTTGATTGAGAGTGTAAAATGGTTTTGTAAGAAGGAAGCCTTGTTGTGATTTCCTTAGTTTCATACTTGTTCTTTTGGGTGAGAGAGAGAGTCATCAATATTTCTGGGAGACCCTTGAGAGTGAATGCTTATGGAGACATACTAATCAGACCCTTCAAGGAAGCTTTCACCGTCAAGGCGTGGCTGTAAGCTTTACTTTTGTTTACATTAATACAATCAATGGTTATTTCCTATATCATGTATGAAATGTATGTTGATAGCTTATGGATCCTTGACTCTATATGCAGATAGTTCGTTGTTGTGCTCTATTATTTGTAATGTCATTTTACTATGTTGTTTCAGGTGAATCATTCATTAAGGAGAAGATAGTGATAGCTGAAGTGACGTGACGAAGACTTAACCAAACATCAGTATAAGGTAGGCCCGTTCAACAATAACTATTTAAGGAATTAGCTATTGTCTTTGTCTTGTTGTGACTAGACCCACTCTAGGGCTAGAGGGGTTGTCTCTGTCCGCAGAGGGAACTTACCTGCTTCACAATGAGCCTTAGAAGCATCAACCATGGCAACTAGATGTCTTCTAATATCTAAAACAATCACCCTTTCCTCTATGTGTGCAGGTGATGCGTGATCATCTACGATATGCTTTCTTCGCGCCTGTGTAATCCTTTGTTGTGACTCATCAAATGACAAATTGTATATATCCATCACTGTATCATCATCAAGGAGAATAAACTCTCCTTGCTTTCTTGGAACTGGATCTAATTCTAGAGGTGGAGGAGACTATGGAGCGATCTCATATTATCTCTTCATGAGTTCGATGTCTTCATCTTGCGGCTCCTACTCCAACTCCATGTCTATTGCTTCAACCATCTTCTCAATCTAGTTAGCAAGTTCTCAAAACTTCACCTTCTCACCCTCTTCTTCATCTGTTGGCTACTTTGACTCCTCAACCTGTATAGGTGTAGTTTTCTCTATCATTGTACCTTGCCTTTCCTCCTATTCTTGTTTCTGATTCTCTTCCCTTTCTCTCCTTCTTATCTCTTGCTCTTCTCTCATCTTCTTCTCTGTTTCCTACAACTTCCTCTCTGCATCTTCTAACCTTTGCTTCTCTCTCTTCCTCCGTTCTACTCTCCTTTCGTGATGTCACCCCTTCTATTCTATTTCCAAAGCTAATTTATCAACAAGAGGAACTTCTCTAAACTTGTAGATTTGCTTAGCCTCTGGGTTCTCAGCAATATTCCTCTTACCTTTGTCCTACACCAGTTTGTTGCTCACTACTGTTGTTGTTGCTACTTCCTACAGTGCTATTACCTGCAAAGCTACTTTCTATTCTATATCCATGTTGACTGGTTCATTGAGGTTAGCGAAGTTGTAGCAATAACTCCAAGGGTTCTCCTATGGCCAATGACATGCCTCGTGGATCCATGGATAATACACCTTCGCAAAAAGGTTCTTGCATATGTAGTTGGGATCATATGGATTGAAAATATTGGTATCGAACTCAAAATTCTTCAAGTCTTCTGTCTTGGCATCCACATCCTTCAAGCTCTAGATCTTATACAATCCAATCCACAAAGGAAGAGTAGGCCAAGGTGCCTTCTTCCACCAGTGCATTCCTATTGATAACCTTGTGGAGATGTGATACACAACATCTTGCATGACCAAATTATGTGTGGCAAACCTTGGTAGCACATGCGGAGGATTCTCTTTGTTAAACCTCCTGATGAAGGTGCCACCAGGTGAGGCATACCAATCTGCAATGTTAATCATTGCCTACATTTCCTCTTGGGACATGCAAGGTGGATCCTATTTGAATATCATCTTGTAAACTGGGGTGATGAAGTGGTCAGGTAGCCTCGCCATGACTCCTCAGTAGCTGCACTCAGAGAGCAACTTGAAGTAGATGTTCACAACATCATCTGATGGTGTCCATGTCCACCCATTGCCAGGAGATTGATGTTGGGTACAGATTGCATCAAGCAAGTACGTGAACATGTAGAATCTCACTTGCTCATCCTTGGGTAGATTATGGGAATTAGAACATACACTTTCATCTAAAGAGCCAACATGTATGACTAGTTGAATGACCTTCCGTCATTTTCCAACTAATCAAAGACAACCACCCAATTCTGTTGAAAGGTCTCTGTGCTCTCTTGATCATACAAGTGGCATGCAAATATGATCAAGAGTTGGTAGACCTTCCTGAGTGACTTAGTCTTGTAGAACTAATTGGGTATCGACATAAAATTTGATGGCTATTTTACCCAACACTTCATGATGTCTCTAGTGTTCACATTATTTTTGGGAGTATAGAAGAGTGCATCCATGTTGTTCACCGGTTGATGCAAGTGATACATCTGATGATATTTTCTGTCTTGATGGTAGCAAGTTGTGCTCCACTAGAACTGCTCAATGTCATCATATCAGGATTGTTATGTGAGACAATCCAGTGAATGATGTCTGCGCATGGGAAGAAAGGGTACTTGCATGCAACCCTATACAAGCTTGACTTGTGGATGTTGACATAGACCTGTTGATCTTCCAAATCTTCCTAGAAGATGCCTGCAAATATGTCCTTAATTTTCTGCCATGTTATCTTCATGTCCTTCTCTATGAACAATTGTGTGTCTACATAGATTGACAATTTCATTGACACTCATTCAACTACATATCCAGTACTACTCTCAACAGTATCCTTTGATCCAACTCCCTTGGAAGCTACTTAACAATTGTTGTACCTAGAGACAGAGAGGAGTCTCATGGCATGCAAGTGTTAGCTTAAAATAAGAAAGCACTTCAAGGACTGATCATTCAACAAACTGGGAAACTATTGGGCAAGATTTCTCAAACATTTCTTTTAGAGGTGAGGAACTATTAGCTGGACCTGCGCATTACGTAGTCCCAGCTGGCAATGAGAGGTGATGCTTACTGGAAATGCACCATGCATAGTCTAGTGTGGCTGCTAATGACTAGAACTGTGCAATGCACCATTTATAGTCCAGTGTGGTTACTAATGACTAGAACTGCACAATGTGCAGTTCAATCTGTCTTTGATGTTGTATGGGACTGCACATTGTGCAATCCCAGTGGGAAAGACTTCAAGACTATCTCCTAGAACTGCGCAGTGCATAGTTGGATCCAGTCACTGGAAAACTTTGCGCAATTCCTGGAGCCAAGGCAAAGCCTTGAGATCCATAAATGCACAATGCATGCCGAGAAAAGCTATATCTGGGCCAAGGTGGCCTAGATCCACCCAAGGGAAACATGAAAATGAGTAGATCTAAGTGCATGAGTGAAGGATGGTGAAGATCTGAGTGAATGGTGATGCATGCAATAAAAAAAAATGCAGGAATCAGTCAAACAAAAGAACAATGAAGCTTTTGAGGAGAGACATTGCAACATCGACCGTTAGTGAAAAAAATAGGTTATGCATGTGATGCTTAGGAAAGGCAATGAAAAAATTAAAACAACACTTCTACAAGATAAGACAAATCAAAACACCAGTGGTCGTTCATTAAAATAGAAAAAACAACACTCACAAAATCCAAGGGAACAAAAGCAATAGAAAAAGATGCAAAAGATAAGAAAATCAAAAGTTACCCGAAAAAGTTGTGTCGATTGTGAGGAAGGTTCCTAGATTCCTTGGTAATGTCAAATCTCCAAGATCAAATGTGAAAATGTGCTCTAGAAACATCCATTAAATAGATTGTATCTATTTAAGGTTTATGATGCGAAGGCTGGAAATCTAGGAAAAAGAAGCAAGTGGCGACAGTTTCTAAAATTAACTCAAAAGTAACTTCCACTACTAAAAATAGATCCCTATTTTTTAGGGATTTTTTTTGCTTTTTTCTTTTTTATTTTTCAGGAAGGGTTGCCATGCATGCATGGAGAAATTGCACAGTTCTGGGGAGGAGCATGAAACTTACCGCACATGCAGTTTCCCAGCTAAAGGAAAGCTACCATCTAGGTCTACGCAATTATGGAGCCGAAGCTCACTGTTGGGCTAAATTGCACATTTCCTAATAGAAAGGTTGGTTTCCTTCTAGGAGTATGCAGATTTCCAAGGCATTGCAAGAACCAAATTTTAACCTAGTCATGGGTAGGTCAACTTATGGTTAATAAACAAAGAAAATAAGCAAAAATAAGTTGTAAAGCATAAGATAAACTCAAATGAAAGCACAAGTACCTCAGGAGTGTAAGACAAGTTGTTGATATTTTAGTAGGGAGGCTCCAAAATGAAGCAAAGGAAAAATTTTGGAGGATGGTTGTAGCCACTACAACAAGTTGTATGTGTGTGATGCACACTATGTGTATGTGCACATGGTTGAGGATAAGGCACTGGGTTTTTGTCAAGTGTGGAAACAGATTCAGAGTGTGTACGAAATAAAGACAAAGGTAGAAGCTAAGGATTGATTAAAGGATAAGTATCAATATTTTATTTCAATTTTATTATTCTAGTCTGTGACGTTACATGTGATCTATGATTATGGTTTATAATGGGTACATGTGATTTATGATTTTGATCTATTATGGTTTTGTTTTGATCTAACCTGACTTGTTGTGATAGGAAGTAAATGTGATTGCAAGTGTACCTTATTGACAAGCTACTGATGATGTATGATGTGAATTTAATTCAATTTATTTTAAATCTAATGGAAGTTATGTTCTTGGTACAGGAAGCACATAAATGTTTGATTTGGTGGTTAAAATGGACTACAAGAACTAGTAGCAGCAGTGAAAGGAATTGGAACATGTAGCAGTATGTTGGTAAAACACTTTAGGAGTAGGGCCATTGTTATGAAACCAGCTCAAGAAAAGATAGAAAAGATAGATCAACGCCTTAGAATTCAGCCTCTTCGAGGGGGCAACCTCCTTTACATTACATAAATGAACAA